>SJYQ01000328.1:0-36049 GCA_006410935.1 Redunca redunca | reverse complement strand
TCTTTCAGGATTTGAAACAGCTCAACTGGAATTCCATCACCTCCACTAGCTTTGTTCAAAGTGATGCTTTCTAAGGCCCACTTGACTTCACATCCCAGGATGTCTGGCTCTAGATTAGGGATCACATCATCATGATTATCTGGGTCATGAAGATCTTATTTGTACAGGTCTTCTGTGTATTCTTACCACCTCTTCTTAACATCTTCTGCTTCTGTTAGGTCCATACCGTTTCTGTCCTTTATCGAGCCCATCTTTGCATAAAATGTTCCCTTGGTATCTCTAATTTTCTTGAAGAGATCTCTAGTCTTTCCCATTCTGTTATTTTCCTCTGTTTCTTTGCATTGATCGCTGAAGAAGGCTTTCTTATATCTTCTTGCTATTCTTTGGAACTCTGCATTCAGATGCTTATACTGTTCCTTTTCTCCTTCGCTTTTTGCCTCTATTCTTTTCACAGCTACTTGCAAGGCCTCCCTAGACAGCCATTTTGCTTTTTTGCATTTCTTTTCCATGGGGATGGTCTTGATCCCTGTCTCCTGTACAATGTCATGAACCTCATTCCATAGTTCATCAGGCACTCTATTTATCAGATCTAGACCCTTAAATCTATTTCTCACTTCCACTGTATAATCATAAGGGATTTGATTGAGGTCATACCTGAATGGTCTAGCGGTTTTCCCTACTTTCTTCAATTTAAGTCTAAATTTGGCAATAAGGAGTTCATGATCTGAGCCACAGTCAGCTCCCGGTCGTGATTTTGCTGACTGTATAGAGCTTCTCCATCTTAGGCTGCAGAGAATATAATCAATCTGATTTCGGTGTTGACCACCTGGTGATGTCCATGTGTAGAGTCTTCTCTTGTGTTGTCGGAAGAGGGTGTTTGCTATGACCAGTGCGTTTTCTTGGCAAAACTCTATTACTCTTTGCCCTGCTTCATTTCGCATTCCAAGGCCAAATTTTCCTGTTACTCCAGGTGTTTCTTGACTTACTACTTTTGCATTCCAGTCCCCTATAATGAAAAGGACATCTTTTTTGGATGTTAGTTCTAAAAGATCTTGTAGGTCTTCATAAAACCGTTCAACTTCAGTTTCCTCAGTGTTACTGGTTGGGGCATAAACTTGAATAACTGTGATATTGAATGGTTTGCCTTGGAGATGAACAGAGATCATTCTGTCATTTTTGAGATTGCATCCAAGTACTGCATTTCAAACTCTTCTGTTGACCATGACGGCTACTCCATTTCTTCTGAGGGATTCCTGCCTGCAGTAGTAGAAGTAATGGTCATCTGAGTTAAACTCACCCATTCCAGTCCATTTTAGTTAGCTGATTCCTAGAATGTCGACGTTCACCCTTGCCATCTCTTGTTTGACCACCAATTTGCCTTGATCATGGACCTGACATTCCAGGTTCCTATGCAATATTGCTCTTTACAGCATTGGATCTTGCTTCTATCACTGGTCACATCCACAACTGGGTATTGTTTTTGCTTTGGCTCCATCCCTTCATTCTTTTTGGAGTTATTTCTCCACTGACCTCCAGTAGCATATTGGGCACCTAATGACCTGGGGAGTTCCTCTTTTGGTATCCTATCATTTTGCCTTTTGCCCTTTCCTACTGTTCATGGGGTTCTCAAGGCAAGAATATTGAAGTGGCTTGCCATTCCCTTCTCCAGTGGACCACATTCTGTCAGGCCTCGCCACCATGACCCACCCGTGTTGGGTTGCCCCGCCGGCATGGCTTAGTTTCATTGTGTTAGACAAGGCTGTGGTCCTAGTGTGATTAGATTGACTAATTTTCCGTGAGTATGGTTTCAGTGTGTCTGCCCTCTGATGCCTTCTTGCAACACTTACCATCTTATTTGGGTTTGTCTTACCTTGGGCGTGGGGTATCACTTCATGGCTGCTCCAGCAAAGCACAGCAGCTGTTCCTTACCTTGGATGAGAGGTATCTCCTCACCGCTGCCCTTCCTGACCTTCAACGTGGGATAGCTCCTCTAGGCCCTCCTGCGCCAGCACAGCCACCGCTCCTTGGGCATGGGTTGATCTTCCTGGCCACCTTCCCTGGCCTCGAGCATGGGGTGGCGCCTTCCGGCCACCTTCCCTGGCCTTGGACGTGGGGTGTCTCCTCCCAGCCCCTGACCCTGGCCTCGGACGTGAGGGTGGCTCCGCCAGACTGTTGCTCCTGACCTCGTACGCGGGGTGGCTCCTCCCGGCTGCCGCCTGTGATCTCGGACATGGGGTGGCTCCTCCCAGCCGCGCTGAGTGTGCCGGCCATCTCAGCCACTTGCACTGAGTGCGCCGGCCGTCACAGCCGCTTGTGCTGTGTGTGTATATATATATATATATATATATATATATATATAACTTTATATTCAACAAAGACCTACTGTATTGCACATGGAACTCTACTCAACATTCTGTAATAACCTAAGTGGGGAAAGAATTTGAAAGAATAGATATATGTATAGCTGAAAGACTTTGCTGTACATCAGAAACTTATACAACATTGTAAATCAATTCTGTTCCAATATAAAACATAAAATTCTATGTTGTACAACATATTCATCACTTATTTTATCATAATAGTTTGTACCACTTACTCTCTGTCTTTTTATTTCCTCTCTCCCTTTCTGTCTCCTCAATGATAACCAGTTTTCTCTGTGAGTGCTTCTTTTGTTATATTCACTAAATTGTTGTAATTTTTGGTTCCTGATCAAAAAGGTGGCAGGGATAAATAAGCTTTATCCCCAAACAGGAAGTAGACATAATAACTGGTTTCAAGCTGGGCAGCAAAACAGGTCTGCCAAAGGGGAACAGGGTTTCCATCTGCCTTGCAACCGGAACATGGCATAATGGAACAGGGGCAGTCCTTTAGTAGCTGAGAGGAGAACTTCACTCCACTTGCTGCAAAACTGACAGCAGTGAGGGCATTTAGGAAGGGACTCAAGTGTTGTGAGGCATCCTGGGTTTTATCCTCAAGGTAAAGAGTATTTCCTTTAGGCTCCCACCATAGGGTTAGGTTTACAGGGGTGGGTACCCCTACAAGGGAATAACAGGGGACAGAGTTGTCTGCCAGATTTAGAAACCAGGATGAACGGGTGTGGTTTTTTGGTCATCCAGGACAAAACATGGATATTTGAGACCGGTTAATAGCATCCAAAGAGAGCCTCATGCTCAGGGATAGATATAGCGTGTCAATTCTGCCAGAACCTCTAGCTTCCAGACTTTGGGCTAAATTGTTATACCCTAGAAAAATTTCTAGATCCCGGTTTTTCTCAATCAGTTCTGACAGTGAAGGTTACCCCACATCGTGAGTTGTCCAGATTTCCCACTGACACTCCTGTTAGGGAGTCACATTTTAGGCATATAGGGAAGGGCATTTGGGGAATGTTAGTCAAGAGACAAAATAAGGGCTCAGGTGGGATTGCAGATGTTATCATGGGAGTAAATATAGACAGCTGTTGCTGATACCAAGGGATGAAGTCCCCCTCTTTTCCAAAAGGCCATACTATGACCAGATAGGGTATGCTGGGTGACAGCATGTAGCTGGACTGGAAGGATGGGCCATTGATACCCTGTGATAGGTTGGATATACCCCCAACTTCTGCCATTAATGCAGATCCAGCAAGGGCTGGTTAGGTTGAGTTGAGAGGCAGTGCAGTTTGCAAGCATATGTGCATCATTTAGGAAGAGATTAATAGCCAGCTCTTGAGAAACCTGTATGCAGGTCAGGAAGCAACAGTTAGAACCGGACATGGAACAACAGACTGGTTCCAAATAGGAAAAGGAGTACGTCAAGGGTGTATATTGTCACCCTGCTTATTTAACTTATATGTAGAAGACATCATGAGAAATGCTGGGCTGAAAGGAAAGCAAGCTGGAATCAAGACTGCTGGGAGAAATATAAATAACCTCAGATATGCAGATGACACCACCCTTATGGCAGAAAGTAAAGAAGAACTAAAGAGCCTGTTGATGAAAGTAAAAGAGGAGATATTGGCTTACAGCTCAATATTCAGAAAACTAGGATCATGGCATTCAGTCCCATCACTTCATGACAAATAAATGGGGAAACACTGGAAATAGTGGCTGACTTTATTTTTCTGGGCTCCAAAATCACAGCAGATGGTGATTGCAGCCATGAAATTAAAAGACACTTATTCCTTGGAAGGAAAGTTATGACCAACCTAGACAGCATATTCAAAAGCAGAGACATTACTTTGTCAACAGAGGTCCGTCTAGTCAAGGCTATGGTTTTACCAGTGGTCATGTATGGATATGAGAGACTATAAAGAAAGCTGAGTACTGAAGAATTAATGCTTTTGAACTATGGTGCTGGTGAAGACTCTTGAGAGTCCCTTGGACTGCAAGGAGATCCAACCAGTCCCCCCTGAAGAAGATCAGTCCTGGGTGTTCATTGGAAGGACTGATGTTGAAGCTGAAACTCCAATACTTTGGCCACCTGATGCGAAGAGCTGACTCATTCGAAAAGACCCTGATGCTGGGAAAGATTGAGGGCAGGAGCAGAAGGGGATGACAGAGGATGAGATGGTTTGATGGCATTACCGACTCAATGGACATGGGTTTGGGGGGACTCCGGGAGTTCGTGATGGACAGAAAAGCCTGGCGTGCTGTGGTTCATGTGGTCGCAAAGAGTTGGATATGACTGAGCAACTGAACTGAACTGAACTGATGGCATTTTAAGCTATTGGCACAATATTGTACAGCAGATAGCCATACAGGGAGACATGATCAGGAAGAAGAAGAACATTATAGGATGCAATTTACTTATCTGAGGGAGATTTGATGGGGTCTGCCTGAACAAGAGTCTGTGGTCTTCAACAGGTTCACAGGAATAGCTGTCCTCTGGTTTTGGAGTCTCAGTCACCATCTCCCCCTCCTGTAGGTCACAGGATTTTATTCTAGAATTATGGACCCAGGCAGACAGACCCTTAACTTTTACAGTAGTTGAGGTTACTAGAACAACCTGATATTCCCCTGTCCATTTCTTGGAGAGTGGGCTTGCACTCCCTATTTTTTGTCAGGTCTTTACCAATATTTGATACCTCAGCTCTACTTGGGGATTTTTCAAGTCTTCCTGTGGTCTAGGGAGGATCTGTTCTTCACATTGTTGGAGTTCTTTTTGAAACTTTCCCAGGTCAATTAAATGTTTTAGGAGTGTATTGGTGTCCTCATCAAAAAAAAAAAAAAAAATCAAAGTTAAGAATGGATGTGCACACATCATTTCATAAGTCCATTCATCAGTTCATTAATAATAGTGTCCACTTGGGGGCTGCCCATACCCTCATGAGGCTTATGGGTAGCATATGGATCCATTTAGTATGTGTTTCTTGACATAGCTTGGCCAGAGCCCTTTTAAGAGTCTGGTTGGCTCTTTCCACCTTTCCCGAGACTTGAGGCCACCAGGATGAATGGAAGCGGTATTAGATTCCTAAGCATGCGGCCCAGTTCTGGGATATTGTGGCTGTAAACGAGGGCCCATTGTCACTCTGAAGTGATTGAGGCAGCCCAAACCTAGGCACTATCTCCTTCAGCAGAGCTTTACAGGCTTCTGTAACTCTCTCTGTCCTAGTAGGGAATGTTTCAATCCATCTTGTGAATGTATCAATAAGGACTAGCAAATAAGAGAAACTTTGGTCTTTGGCATGGCTATAAAATTCGCCTGCCAGTCCTCTCCTGGGTATGATCTCCAATGTTGGACAGGTTTAATTAGAGGAGGTGGCAAGGGTTTGGTTTTTGGATTATTTCTTAGTCAGGTATCACAATTTTGTGTGACCTGTTGAACAACCTTAGCCAACTGGGAATGGTAGAGAATAGGTTTGAGCAAGGTTTACAGATTATCTTTTCCAAAATGGGTACTTTTATGTAAGGAGTTAGTAATTTTCTAAACCTGAGAGCCAGGGAGTATTATTTGGGCCTAATCAGTCTGAAACAAGCCATGTGACCCAATCTCCCAGCCCTGCTTGGCACAACAGGAACGTTCCTCTGGGGTATAATTTGGAGTCAGGGTTTCCTTGGGGAAAAGCAGGCAGATAGCAGTGACCAGGGCAGGTTCCCTAGTGGCTTGTTTTGCCTCTTGATCAACTTTTCTATTTTTCTGTGCCTCCTTTTTTTTCCCCTTTTGGTGAATCTTACAGTAGATGACAGCTAATTTAGCAGGAAGTTTGACTGCCTCCAGGAACCTGAGAATGAGTGAGCTCTTTGTGTTTAATAAGAGAGCTTTGAGCACTGAGCATCCCTCTTTCCTTCCAAATTGCTGCATGGGCATGCGGGATGAGGGAAGCATACTTAGAGTCCATACATACATTAATCCTCTTTCCTTCCCCTAATTCCAAAGCTCTTGTCAGGGTAAAAAGTTCAGCTTTCTGAGCTGAAGCGCCTGGGGGAAGAGACTCACTTTCCAAAGTTTCTTCTAGGCTCAGTACATCATAACCTTCTTTCCTCTCTCCTTTTTCTACAAAACTACTGCCATTTGTGTACCATTCTTCCTGTGGGTCAGATAAAGTTGTCTCTGATAGGTCAGGGCAAGAAAAGTATAACTTGTCTATGATTTGCATGCATTGGTGATCCAGAGGGGAAGTTGGGGTGTCTGGCATTAAGGTGTCTGAATTTAAAGTCTGACAGACCCTGAACTTTATTTCCGGAGTGTCAAGGAGGAGGGCTTGGTATTGGGTGATCCTTCCCCCTGTCATCCATCTATCCCCTATAGTTTCCAATACTGCTTGCACCTGGTGAGGTGTATACACTGTGGTGGGCTGACCCAGGGTCAGCTTAAATGCCTCTTTAACCATAAGAGCAGTGGCCGCTACTGCCCAGAGGCAAGTGGGCCACCGTCTGGCCATCTTGTCTAGTTGTTTTGAGAGGTAAGCCATGGGTTGTAATACCTGCCCGATCATTTGCCCTAACATCCCAAGAGCAGGTCCTATCCTTTCAGAGAAACACAGCCTGAGAATCTTTTCCAGGTTTGGGAGGCATAAAGCTGGGGCCATAGTGATAGACTCTTTCAGGGCATTAAAGACAACCTTGCAGGTTTCATCCCAATCAAGTGGCTCTTCCTCTTTCCTCTTAACTTCTCATATAGCAGTCGGGCCAGATATCCATAACCAGGGATCCAGATCCTACAAAACCCAGTTGTTCCTAAAAATCCCCTATGCTGCTTTTTCATTTAGGAGAATGGGGTATTTAAGATGAGGGATAGCCTCTGGTGGTCGAATATTCTTTTTCCCTCCATTCTTATAAATGCAAAATATTTTACTTGGGTTAAGCTAATCTGAGCTTTTTGGGGGGATAGTAGATAACCCTTTTCATAAAGGAAATTTAAAGTTTTAATAGTATCCATTTGAGAGCTGGTAAACTCTGCAATAGCTATGAGCAAGTCATCCACATACTGTATTAGATTACTGTTTGTTAAGGTTAATTCCCTTAGTTCTCTTCCCAAGAAAGTACCCCAAATATGAGGGCTGTACCTAAATCCTTGTGGTAGTTGATTCCAGTAAAGTTGTATGGCCTCCTTTGTTCCCAGGTCCCGCCACTCAAAGGCAGATTTGGGGATTCGGGATGGAGAGGAATGCAAAAGAAAGCATCCTTAAGGTCCAAGACTGAGAAGTATTTAGCATTTCCTGGGACTTGGGATAGGAGGGTATAAAGGTTTGGGACTATGGGGTGGATGGGAACCAAAGCTTCATTAACAGCTCTTTAGATCCTGGACAAATCAATAAGATCCATCTGGTTTATTAAAACGCAAGATTGGAGTATTTCAGGGAGACTCAGGTGATTAGAATTCCAATATCTCAGTATTTGTTAACTAAAGGTCTAAGACCCTTGAGCTTCTGGTTTTAAGGGATATTGTCTTTTCCAGGGAGTAGGAAGCATTTGGCCTAGAAGAATCTTCACTGTGCAACATTTATGGCTAGGCCAGGACTGGAGACATCTCACACCTGGGGACTGACCTCATCTAAGAAAGGGACAGACTCCTCCTTTTCTACAGCTGACTGCAAATGTTCAGACACTAGGCACAGGAATTTATTGGCTTCTAGCTTTCCCCAAGTCACTCTTGTTTGGAAGTGGCAAAGAAGGTCTCTCCCCAGTAGGGGAGCAGGGCAACCAGGGAAGTATAAGAAGGGGTGGGTTCCTTGCCAATTGCCCACCTTACAATGGAAGGGCTTAGTAAAATTTTGGCTTTGGGGTTTTCCATCTACCCCCATCACCATTTTAGTCAGGGAGTCTAAAGGTCCTAATAGGAAAGGAAGAACAGAGAAGGCAGCACCCATGTCCAAAAGAAAGTTCACATCCTTACCTTCTACTTGTAGAGTCACCAAAGGGTTGAGAAGAGTGATCTGGATCTCACCATTCGTGGGGGTTTCTCGAGCTGCTGAGAATCAATCTGGGTCGCCCAGGACTAACACAGAGGGAGCAGGTGTAGGGGTCTTCATATGCCTTCCCTTAAGGCAATATGAAAACTCCCCTTCCCAATGCCCATCCTCTCTGCAGTAGGCACACCGGATACATCTCAGCTGTGGTAGATTTCTAAGATCCTTTTTTCTTCCTTGCTCTCCCCATGAATCTTGCATAGTGACAGGATGAATCAAGGCCAGGATTTTAGCCTGTTGTCAGGCCAAGGCTTGGGACTGCTTCTCTATTTTCCTATATTTTCAGGGTTTCTTTTGCTCCCCTTTGTCTTTCTCCTCCCAGTCCCTATTCAAAAACACTCTATTTGACTCTTCCACGAAATCGGAGATTGGAGTCTCTGGTCCTTTTCCTAATTTTTGCAATTTTCTCCTTATGTCTGGGGCTGCCTAGGTTATGATGAAATGGGCCAACAGGACTCTTGCTTCCATATTTTTTAGATCTGCCTGGGTAAAGTTTTTAAAGGCCTCTGTGAGTCTTCCCCCAAAAAGAGTTGGATTTTCATTCTCTCCCTGTGTAACCACTTTTATCTTATAATAAACGACCTTTTGGACACCCCAGGTCATTCCCTGTAGTAGGCAAGTAGTGAGGTGTCTTAGGGATTTCTTTCCCACATTTGTATTGGGATCCCAATCTAGCTCTTTAGAGGGGATTTCCTCTTCAGCTGGGGCCAGACTGACATTCACCCACTGTCTTTTATCAGCCACTTTTCTAGCCTGATCTAGGATTCTAGCGTTTTCTTTATCATTACAACACTGGTGAGGATGGCCAGTATATCCAGGTGAGGGAGAAGTTAAGGCTAAGGTGCTCAAATTCATCCCTACATTTTTGGGGATTCTCAGAATATGAACCCAATTGCTCTGTACATTGGGTAATGTCTTGCATAGAAAAAGGAATATGAATGTGCAGTTTTGCCCTCCCCATCCAGTACCTTTCGTAGGGGGCAGATTTTGTCTAAGGATGACCTTTCCTTCTATAGAGGGCAAAGCTTACTTCCAGACCTTAATCCCATGGGGGAAGAGACAAATGGAGGCAGAGCTGAGGTGACTGTAAGCAACTTTCCTTCCGGTCCCATGACTTCCAGGCCTGGCCTCGTGACTTCCAGGCTTGTCTGAACTTCCTTTCCCCATGACCTCTCTGCTCAAGCTGAAGGGGGTCAAGAGAAGGTCAAGGGGATCTTCTGCTTCAGACCTTGCCAAAAGAACTTTGAAAGATCATTTATCAAAGTCTTCAATCTTATATTTTCTCTCTCTCTCTCTTTTTTTTTTTTTTTGGAATCCTGGTTAGAGGGCCACGAAGGCCTGAACATTGAGAACCTGTTTCTATTTACCCTTTCATTTGCAGTATAGACTAAGCTGTAAAATGGTGTTGAATCCAAGTGACCCTGACTGGGGTCATTTTTCGCCTCCTCCCCAGGAGTAAGGAGGCCAGTATCAAGTACAGTATTTGATTTTTTTTTTCTTTTTTTAGCCCTTCCAGTTGGTATCCCTCCCAGTGGACCAAAAGACAACCTAGTGGGGTGTCTAAAGGGAAGCTAAGCTTACTTCCCATTTTAATGGTGATATAGTTTATATCTAATTCCCAGGGTACCAGTACTGGGGTGGATGTCCCATATCTGATTCTAGAGAGATTGTGAGCTCTCTCCTGGTCCCAAAGTGCCTCACTGTATATGCGCTAAACA
Source organism: Redunca redunca (assembly GCA_006410935.1). Taxonomy (NCBI): domain Eukaryota; kingdom Metazoa; phylum Chordata; class Mammalia; order Artiodactyla; family Bovidae; genus Redunca; species Redunca redunca. The sequence continues at coordinate 25,945 of SJYQ01000328.1, read as the reverse complement.
AAGTGTTCAGTAATAAATACAATCAACAAGGCTGTAGGACTGCTCCTGAAAGGTGAATTAACTCCTAAACATATGTTTAGCGTGTTCATTTTCACCCAGGAGGTGAGACTATACTGAACCCCATCAATCACTTCCACGTGGAAGCATTCATCCAAATGCTCAATTAAATGGGTGAATTTATAGAAACAGGGCACCCAGTGAAGTGCTTCTAATCATCTCCCCAAGAACAGAAAGCACAATTGATGGGGAGGAGAGAGCATAGCCTCTCACAAAATCTTACAAAGACCCAGAACTTCAGGCTGAGTATCTACAGACAGAGTAAATGGGTCTTCAAAGAGAGCAAAAGAGGCCAGGTTGAGAGAGAAAGAGTGGGAGGAGAAAAGAGGTCTAAGAGTAGGGGAGAGAAAGAGGGAAAAAAAGGGGTGGCCTTACAGACATATCCAGCCACTTGCAGATAACTAGGCATTACAGGATGTTTTTCTGGGCCTCCAGAGAAGGGAGGACTGAAACTCAGCCCAACCAGAACCGAAACTCAAGTTCTCTGCCAAGAGGAGGTGATCAGTCTCCAATCCTCAGCTCAGACTGAGGCCCTTCAACCAGATTCCTACATCCAGGACAGGGGAACAGGAAAAAATAGAAGAGGATAGGATGGGTTGAAAAGAGGGGTGAGATAAAAGGAGTCAACAAAATCTCTTTTTCCTTACCTGGTCAGGGCACTCTTGTCATTTGTCTGTGTCAGGAGGAGACCAGGGACAAACGGGTCCCCACTGAGGCCACTGGGTCAGGTCTGAGGCAGGTAAGATGGTCCTGGAGTACCCTGAGCAGTCTGGATATCAGCCGCAGTAAAAATGGGAGTCCTTTCATGGTTGCCAGTTGTTGTAGGAATGGGGGGCCCCTCCAGGGCCCCAAGAGTGGACTCTTGTCTAACACTCAGAAAAGAACTGTTTGAGGAGACATGTGCTGACAAAGCAAGAGACTATTGGAAGAGGGCACCTGGGTAGAGAGCAGAAGGGTAAAGGTAACCAGGAGAACTGCTCTGCCACATGGCTCGCAGTCTCGGGTTTAGTTTCCAGGTTGTCTTTGGCCAGTCATTCTGACTCAGAGTCCTTCCTGGTGGCACTTGCATCACTCAGCCAAGATAGATGCTAGGGAGAGGGATTTTGGGGGGTGGACGGACATGTGGTGTCTCCTTTTGACTTTTCCCAAACTCTTCCAGTTGGTGGTGGCTTATTAGTTCCGTGTTCCTCCCAGGACCTCTTGTCGTAAAACAACTCATGCAAATGGTTACTAGAGAGCCTGGACAGAGTGGGCAGTTTCAGTGAGTATGGTTCCCTTAACAGAGGCATATCACAGATTTGATCTTTATTCTGACTCCATGTGTTTTCTGGACTTTGTCTTTAACCTTTAGCTGTGTCCTAAACTGAGAATCTTCCTCTGACTAGGGAAGTTAGAGATGAGAAATAGATTTATTTTCTAAGGTAGAAAGTCCTAATCCTCTAAATTTTACATACATATTCCCTAGTTGTTGTTGTTTTTAAGATTATCTGCTTTTTGTAGTAATTAAATATATGCAAATAAGAGAAAACAGCTTACATTTTCAGTGTTCTTCATAGAGATACCCTTGTCCAAGTCTAAAGGTTTTAGATGTAAATTCTCCAGCAAGACACAATGTGTGACCAAATGTAAACATGAAGAAACAACCTGATGAGAATTTTTTTTTTTTTTTTTTTACCAAAAATCCTTTTCTTTTTCAAGTAGTTTCTTAATGGAAACACACAAACAAACAAAACGTGAAATAACAAAGTATTAATATTTTAAATATTTTAAATCCAGCTTTGTTTACATAACACTGAAAAGCTTACAAATTTTCTCAGGTGTATCTTGTAGTAATAATTTAATTTAATTTATATGAATGGGTAAAACATGAAATATATGAATTTAGCTTTGAGTTTACAGCAAGAGAGGTTAATATAATTAATATTATATAATCTAAATATGGTAGTAGGACCTAACACACTCTGTAATTATATATGAGTGTGAATTTGCACAAGATAGTAAATTCTCTATGAGGAATTTTGATGCTACTTTTCTATTTTAGGTCTCAAAATTTTGAATGTCTGTCACATTGATGGACCTTATTCACATGTTTTAAAATGAGATGAATATAAAAGTCCTCAGCTATACATGCAACTAATAATAATTCCATTTAGCCCAGACCAAGGAGATTTCCAGTATTCTCTCCTTTAGTCAGGTTTCTAAAAGAAGGATATACATAGATGATGGAGGGTTTTCTTCTAATTTTCTATAAACAGATACTGATAAAATGACTCCTGTCAAAAAGTTGCAAATAATACTAAAAACAGCAAAGATCTCTGAAAATAGATCATTCTGATGACATAATTTCCTAGTCCTCTTTTTCCCCCTTTTATAGTGAATTTTGAGTAACTGCTTTTTAACACTTATGAAGAAAATTCAGCTTATATATAATTTTTATGTAATGGCTTTGAATTCTGACCAAAATACATAATTTGTATCAAGGCTTAGTAAGGGTCATATTAGGATATTAGTGTACTTCATTTCATCAACATCAGAATTAATCATTGATCAACTAGGTTAACTTGATTCACATGTAAAACTGTGCAGAGTTCCTTTTATTATTTTTGAGGTGCACGCTAGAAATTGTAAAGGCATAAAAGCTATGCTTAAGTGATTTCAGATTAAAACAAAATAGTTTGGGTATTCAAGCTTTAATCAAAAGCTTAGTCTTCACATATTTATATGCAGAATTTCAGTGATATTTATGAAATAAAGAAAGCAGCATAGCTTGATGCTCTGTGATGACCTAGAGGGGTGGGATGGTGGGGGGGAGGGAAGCGGAAAAGGAAAAGAATATCTGTATTAATATCTCTGCCTATATCTATGTATGTGTCTATACTTATGGCTGACTCATTTGTTGTACAGCAGAAATCAACACAACATTGTAAATCAATTACACTCCAATTAAAAAAAAACAGAAATCAATGTCTTTACTAACAGCTATCTAACCTATATTTTTGAATGTTATATAGCATTTACTTCTTTTTGAGCTGAGAGCTGCCTTACAAACACAAATTTATCAGTTTAAACAAAGCCATCTCAAAAGACTATAGAAGCGTTGGTCCACTCACCATGACAACATACAACAATACACTGGTTTCCCACCAGAGAGTGGAGAGTAATGGGTAACAGACATACAAGAAAACAATGTTCATGATCCTTGTCATCAAGGAGATTAAAAACTGGTTGAACTGTAGTGCAACACTTCTTACCAATAGGATAATTAAGGACTTGAAAATATTTGATAACAATGAGCAGTAATTTCTATCAGTGTATCAATGGAGATTAAGAAGTTTTCTAGTAGGAATACAAAACAAAAATTTTTCATTAAGTGATATGCTGCAAGTTCCTTTAACTAACATTAAAGATAATGGAGATAGATATTTCAAGCAGAAAAGCAAACGTGTGGTAGAAAGCTTAAAAAGGACAATTATCTACCAATCTCAGGTATTTGTCAATATCTGTCACTTAGGTGACTAAAACCTAAGAGGTGTGACTCTTTGGAAGGAAAGTATTGGGGAGGTGGGGAGACAAATATCAAGACTTTAAGCTACAGCATTTCTGGTCTGTTCCAGGAACAACATATGCTAGCATGGTTGTTACAAAAGGATAGTAAGATAAGATTAGAGAGGAGGTGCTGAGGGACCTCTGCAGAACCTGATAGTATTTGTAAGACTGAATGTGAAATAATTCCTAATTTAATCCCTTGGTCATTTTTTATTTAATATATAAAATATTTAAATAAATAAAATTAGGCAAAGTTTATATTAAAAGTACTATTCCAGACTAACTTTGTTGATAAGTTAAATCTTTAGCCACTGGTGAATGTCTTGGAAGAGAGTCCAGAGGAAGTAGCTTCTACCACTCCAGAGAGGGAAAGAGCGCATTAGGGGAGTGAGAAAGTTGGTCAGAAACACATCCCTAAAAGAAGATTCAGAAAATGGACATAACCAGCTGAAGTGGGGGAAAAGCAATAAAAAAATCCAATGTTGCTTGCTGATGATTTTTTTCCTCAAAAATTAGTCCTTGCGTTCATCCATAGATTTTTCTACAGTCTTTACTAAAAATGATCTCAACAGCTATATTTGCTGAGCTAGCCATATGCTACCAACTGATGATCTAGACTCTAGGAAATTTTGTGTGTGTATGAGACTATTTTCAATTTTGAAAGTGTTTTTTCACACATTTACCATGAAGTGAGATTCATAATGTTCAAAATACCTTATAGGCAATAAGTCTGCATCTGCTAACATGTCTCAGTATTTCCTTTACTTATCAAAACTCTGTTAACCTTCTTAACACAATGGTATGAAAATGAAAATAATTCTCTTGTAAACATCCTTCAACTTATAAACTATAAATAGTATGACTTAAAATGATTTACAGTAAATAATTATCTAATTATATAAAAGTGCCTGCCACATTTTAGATCATCTTTTAAAAAGCAAATATGATTATTATTGTTAATGCTTACCCAAGGTGAGTTTAGTCTTAAAAAATTGGAGCTAAGGTATGTATATAAAAAGCTATAGAATTCGATGTTTGGATTATCTACTCAGTCCTTTATTGATCTGTTTCCATTCTTATATCTTTTGGTAATAAATAGGTTTATATTGTTAATTGNGTTAGATATTTAGCCATTATGAGGAATGAAAAGGCTTTAACATTTTTTCAATTATTTATATATGTGTATATTACATTTCCAAATATATTTGGTTTATAAAAATATAATAAATTAACTAAATTTTGTTTTCATGTGAAACTCAGTTACTCTAACTTTTAGAAATGAAACGTTAAATATAAATTAAAAAGTTAGAAGATTCACTATGCTATATTTCAATGAATGTGGTATACCACAGCACTCATTTCTGAGCTCTCAGGGCTGTGGGTTTGTAATGGTTCATGGCACTGCCAGTAATGAGTCTGCAGGGAGCTTTGCTATAAATGCCCTGATTCTTTCATTTGCTCTCTTCCTGGTGCATGATGGGATGCCTAACTGTGTGAAATCAAGCCATGGATTATCAATTTACTGCCACTTTATCCCAGGGGACATGAACTTGAAAATAAATAGGCTTGCTCTTGTAATAAATTTGCAGCAAAATGTGTTTGTATCCCCAGTGAAAAAATGACAAGTCAAATTTATTTAGAATTTGAAAATGTCACTTTTTGCTAAAACATTGTAACTCTTTAATAACTGGGATTGTACAAATACTAAAAATACACATATTATATTTTTGATGCAGTGTATTCTATAATAATTTGTATTTATATTTACCTTAGTGTATACTCATCTTTATAAATAAGGCTCGGTCTTCTTGGAAAGATTTTATATTAAACAGTGATTGTTGATGTATAATGAGTTGATTCAATTATAAGAAAGCTTAACTCCATAGGAGCTTATCTATATAGGTAATATTGAGAAACTTCTTACTGTGTAATTTTATTATCTGACTAAATTGTCACTGCTTTGAAAGTTTAATGTGATGTCTATTTTCTAATGGTGAATAGTGTTGCTATAATTTATATATAACTGAACATGACTATATTAATATGCAGTCTTTTATTTGGCTACCTGATGTGAAGAGCTGACTCATTGGAAAAGACTCTGATGCTGGGAAAGACTGAGGAAAAGGGAAAGACAGAGAGTGAGATAGTTGGAAAGCATCAGTGACTGATTCAATGGACATGAGTTTGAGCAAACTCTGGGAGAAAGTGAATGACAGGGGAGCCTGGCATGCTGCAGTTGATGGGGTCACAAAAGAGTTGGACACAACTTAGTGATTGAACAAGAACAATTGAATTAGTAAACTAGAATATTCAGAAATACTAATAAATTTATATTTAAGTACCATATTAAAATGTTACACATGCTGTATTTTTTACAGTTTAGTCATAAAGAACTTGAAAGACTAATTTTGTTCAGAAAGAACAAATTGAAGCAGAATAATCAATTTTCAGAAACTTTCATTAAAAACATGATGTATACCTGATGCTGAATTTACTTTTCTTCATTCAGGTGACCCTGTCACCCAATATTATGGCTTTAAGCAACAGTGTATAGTTTAGCTTTTCAAATAAGATCCTCTACAGATGTGATTTGACTTATTAAAAAACTAATTATAAAGCATGGTGTTTATATATCAACTTCCTATGGTATTTTCTTAGGAAATTATATCTCAAAATGCTTGGATACAAATGAAATTTTGTTAAAACAAGAAGCACGATCTTTGGATTGCACAGTAAACTCTGTGTGAAAGGTCTCTGTCAGTTCTTTAAAAAGTCTCATACATCCTGGGAGCCTGTGAAAACCTTTCATGTCACAAAATTTCCAATTATTTAAAAATTATGCTGTGATATCTACCTCTTATAGATAAATTTCCAAGAATGTGAAGAAATAAGTACCTACTTTTAAAGTTTTAAAATGTTGTTTGAAAAAAAATACATTAACCTTATCTAATTTTCCTTGTATTAGAGTATTGAAATACTAATACACTTCGAGATGATAAGAGGTATTTATTTCATCTCAGGTTAATTATCAGTCATTAGTTTCTATGTGCTGGGGAACCTGACAAGTATTGCCTTGCAAGTGAGGGAAATGCTCTAAAGTTAAAAAGCATAGCTCATTAATACCTGCTGTGTCCTCTAAGAGAAATTGCCATAGACCTTACAAAGAGAGGGCAGAACAGGTCCATATTACCATCCTTCCCTGTATCCCACCTCCATTTCCTCCCTGCCTATTTAATCAGAGTATAGAAACTCCTGGAGAAATTTCAGATGCATGGGATCTTTCAGGCAAGAAATTTTAGAGATGGTTGCCATTTCCTTCTCCAGAGGATAGTCCTGATCCAGGGATAGAGTCTGTGTCTCCTATGTCTCCTGCATTACAGGCAGGTTCTTTACCCACTAAGCCATCTTGGCTCAGTAAAACTTCATATAATAGAGTCTTTAGATGGAGATATGCATATTTATTTTTTGGTACTCCTTACAGAAGGAGTTGGTGAGAGATTGCTTACAATAATTCCTTACAGAAAAGGTGATGCCTATAATAAAAACCAGTATCATGTGACCTGGTGGGAAAATACTTATTGACGGCTCTTGAGTGAGTTAGTCTGGAGAGAGGGTGAGAAGGTCAGCAGAATTTTATATCACATATTCTAATTGTTAAACAATTCAAATCACAATAAAACTTTAATGTTTCATTCCCTTAACTGTCATCCTAACATCCTTAAACATCCTCATTGATTTTCTCCCTTTGTTCTTCTGAGCAGTTACTAACCTTCCTTCTTTTCAAAAACCCACTTTAAGATATCTTTATTTTCCTTTTGAAGAATTTTTGACTTGAAAATACAAGACCTTCCCTGTTATATGCATATCAATTCTATTGTTTCAGAAAGAGAAATGAAGTTAGGTGTGGAGTGGATGTTTACATGTTAGGCTGCAAAATCAATCCATGAAAAACTTGGTTGTGACAGAACGTGTATTCTGGTTAATGATCAGTCTCTTCAATCTGCACAGAGATCTTTATTAAGAGGGTGAGCCTTTTTCAAACTGTTGAATCTTTGTTAATGTGTAGGACTATGAGTACTGAGAGTCTGCAGTTTAATTGTAAAGCTAATTTAAAAGACACCTAATCTCATACTCAAAACCCATCGTCAATCTATGGACTTCCAGTTGATCTGAGGCCAAACAGTATATAAAAGAATCAAAAAACAAAAAACAAACAAAAAGAACAAACACACACACACACAGTTTTGTACATTTAATAACTGACCATTAACTCTGAAATCTCTCTCTCTTAAAGTTTAGATTAATAAAATCAGTCAAGACTCTTACATGTAATCTATCTCAGATAAAATCTCAGGTAAAAAAGTACTATTAACATATGCTTTTAATATATATTAATAGTACTTTTTAATATGTATATGTCAGTAAGCTAATTATCACATTTTTATAAAATTGTATATAAGTGCAGGTTTCTGGAAAGCAGTTCAGTAAATACTGATAAACTCAAAAACTGTACTCAATATTTTGTTTTCTTATGCTAGTAGACATTAGTCTAATATTAGTCACTACTAATAGCACCTTGAAAGCAGAGTAATTTTTAGGCTCTTGCGTCTTGAGGTAGAGTTTGTCACAAGTTGCTTGTATACTCTGTGAAGGACCCCTAGGTGGCATTGTGGTAAAGAATCTGCCTGCCAATGCAGGAGATGGAAGAGACATGGGTTTGATCCCTGACAGGCATTGGGAAGATACCCGGGAGTAGGAAATCAGAACCCACTCAGTATTCTTGCCTGGAAAACTTCCATGGACAGAGGAATCTGTTGGGTTACAGTCCATGGGGTTGCAAAGAGTCAGACACGGCTGAGCGACTGAGAAGACACATGGTCCATGAAATTAATGAAGCCTTTTGGTCATAGAGTTTGTTATCAAAAACATTGACCATTTAAAGATGACTGAATAGTAACAGAAACTTGCCAAACATTTTACTATCAGTCATATGAATTCCCTAATCTAAGCAAGATTTGAGGCAATATTACATATTCATATAATATACTGGGTATTTTTAATCACCAAACACATCTTGGACATCTTATTTCCTTTTTTTTTTCTTTCTATACCAAGAAATCAGAATGTTTACAAAGGAAATTGCAATATAAATTTTTCTAAAAAAATTTTGAATGAACTCATCCTAACTTCTTAGGATATTGTATTTAAATATTCCTCAAAAAGAGTTAGAAATAAAACATTTAAGGTCATTTGGAATGTGTCACATATTTTTATGAAAAAGTTCCCAAGATGTATTCTGTGTTCTGCAATATTCTAGGTCACACACACACACAAACACACCCCTGTTTTGTGGATAAAGTAGTCAAAAGTAAAATATGCCATTGTTTTGAGTAACCACTCAATTCCTCTTACGAGACTGTATATGAATTACATTCATATACATATGAATAGACAAATGCATATGAATAGACATCTGCATTTTAGCACATCTCTAGCTCAGATGGCAACCCACTCCAGTATTCTTGCCTGGAGAATCCCATGGACGGAGAAGCTTAGTAGGTTACAGTCCACGGGGTCTCAAAGAGTCGGACACGACTGAGTGACTTCACCTTCACCTTCACCTTCTATCTCAGATGGTAAAAAATATGCCTGCAATGCAGGAGACCCGGTTTCTATCCCTGGGACTGGAAGATCCCCTGAAGAAAGGAATGGCTACCCACCCTAGTATTCTGTCCTGGAGAACTCCATGGACAGGGGAGCCTGGTGGGCTACAGTCCATGGAGTCATGAAGAGTCAGACATGACTGAACGGCTTTCAGTCACTCATCACTCAATCAACTTTATATTTGCTAAAACTCTAACAAATTTCTCACTAAAGAAATCAGCTTAATGTTGATTAACTTGAAATTGAGTTAAGAAAAAAATTGAAAACCTTTAACTTATGCATTAGCCACATTAAAAAGAGTGAAACTGAGGAGCATCTTTGTTTAGATTTTCGTGTACCATTGAATGATCCACAATAGCAGGTTTGCTCATGGATGTTGCTTCTGGAAATATTTATTCTCGTAAAATTGTTGAAGAGAGACAAAATTCAGTTGTATGTTTTTTAGTTGAATTATTTGAAAATAGTATCTTGAATGTGGTTCCTGCAGAAGTTCTATTTGTGGATAATAACATTCATTTGTAGTTTAGTTTTATGGTACTTTCTAAAGTGCCTGCTGTAGTATGACAACACCACGTGGGCCACACTTATAAAGTCTGTCATATTTCAAGGTTTATAACTTTTGTATAGGTTTGTAACTCAATGGCAAAAATTTCATAATGGCAAAACCTTGATTTACAATGCCCCTGCCTGGGGACAAATCATTTTCATACATTTTTGTGTAAGAGAGATATATACTTTGAGATTTTAGAAGAGTTATCACTTTAAAGGAAAATAGGTCATTCTTTCCTCTGTACATCCATATAAGACATCATATGAGTAAAAGAACCCAATGATATATGTTGAAAAACATAGTAAGTATGAGTCAGAGTAGCAAAAATGCATTAGACTCCCTAAAATAATATTTGAGATTATTTTCTTATTGTTTTTAGGCTAGGTTTTGGTTCTTTCTAAAAGAGAGTTACATATATAGAAATTTTCTTAATGTAAATAAGCATTAAATACCTCTGAAAATAGTTTAAATATTTTCTACATGCTTTAAAGCATTTATTTCAATTCAATGAAATAATATTGAAAAAGAAAATTGATAATAAAATCTGCAGTCAGATGGAAACTATTTGGCTGACGTCAAATGTGTATACATTGTTTTTCTGAATGAAATTTACCATGATGATATGGGCCTTGAAAATAAAGTACAGGGTTCATGTTCTGATAAGCATGTAAAGTCTTTGCTCTCATTAAATGAAACAAATATACATTTTTATCCAAACAAGTTAACTTAAAGAAATGATCTTTTACTTCTCAATGTATATTCCTTAATACCTCTTTTCTATTATTTTATGTTTATTCAATTTATAATTTTGTATTATATTTCTCTTTGAATTCCTAATTGAGTTATGATATAACCTATTAAGTCAAGTAAATCTTCTCATCTACTGACTAGAAATACTGTAACAGGTAAATATATTTTCTCTAAGTTAAATGAAACAAAAGTAGCATTTCCTAGATGAATTTTATTTCTAGAAATCCTACTTTATGAACACTGAGTAAAATGTCATTTGATCTCATATCTTGCATTTTTCTATTACATGAGTTCAGATTCTCTCATATTTGATTATTGATTATATAGAGGAGCAGTAGGGAAAAAACTGTAAGGAAACTAATGTTTTCTATCCATAAAGAAGAATTTGACCACATTTTATGTACAATTGATCCTAATTTATCACAGTAGTTGTTTTGTAAAGTTGCAGTCAATACTGACTTAGTGCATCCAGAACCATTGTTCTTAGAGGAAACATAGAGTTAGGTTCTTGAGAGACACTCATCATGACATTTTCATCAACCAGTCAAACATAAGCTTGTGTTTTATGTGCTTTGGTTATAGACACCTAACATATATTTCTAAGAAATCATTAGTGATATGCAGTACTTATTTTAAGAAAGCATTAACTGAAAAGAGTTTAATAGCTTCATGAACCTAGATAACATGGTTACAAATATATTTGGCTTTTAAACTCACCCAGTGCTGTGTGCAATACTTATTTTATCAGTTATCTCATAAATCCACACATTTAGCACTTGTCTATCTTTTCCATAGTTTCATCATAAACTAGACATTTTATTTTAACACTTTGTAAAGCATCACCCTATTAAAACCAGTAAATTTTCTCCTCTCCAGAAGTACTACATTGTTGATTGACTAACATTGAACTCAGATAGCACAGTTCATGCCTGAATGTGTCTTATCACGTGTATCTTCTCCAGAGGGCACATCACAGGCTTCTTGTGCTTAGAAACAATAGACAGCACTTTAATGCTACTCTTTGGGGCCATTTTAAATAGCAAATTCTCTGATAAATAGCACTAAAATGCAAAATATGTGGGACTAAATATATAGGGGAAAAGCACTTAATTTCAGGAGGAGACTTGAAACAAGATGGCAGGGCATAGCCTTGTTTGACCTCAGCTCTGGACGCTCCTTAGGTGACTCTAATTTTTTGTCCCTTTGTGCATGTCTGTGAAAGTCCAAGAATGTTGATTTTGGGGTTACAAATAAATTTTAGCCAGAAGGAAAATCCACAATTTTGTGATCTGTAGTTAATAAGAATCAACTATCTTGAAGATATTCTTTGAAAAAGATAGAGCCAACAGAAATCAGGGACCAACATTTCTTTCCAGAAAACCTTGGAACTGCCTCTGGTTAACAGTTTCTGGGACTGATATTTCCTTAAAATGGCTTTGACTGTGCCTACACAATAGAGGAAGGAAATGTAAAAGCAGGTATGTACAAGGATCAAATGAGATAGTACTTACCTTTGGTTTATGTAAAGAGTAACAAAGCAAGACAGATACTGAAAAGAGAGCAAGGCAACTTATTTTTAAGTCTAGATGTTCTTAACAGAGATGAATGCATATAGAAATTAGAACAAAAGATTTTTAACTCACACTGTGAAACAAAATTAGTTAAACAGAATTAGGTGATTAAGGACTTACTGTCCATGATGGATGCTGCATGCTACAGCTTTTATTTTATCATATCTATGTCTAAATCTAAAGCATTTCAATTTATAGTAGCAAGTGTTTTAATAGTTGGGATTAAGAGTTGGGCAGTCTAGGTATCATAAAGTGCCAATAAGACAATAGTTTTTGTTGTAAATTTGAAAGGAGAGCAGAAGTGAGGTGAAGTGAAGTGAAGTGGCTCAGTCGTGTCTGACTCTTTGAGGCCCCATGGACTGTAGTCTACCAGGCTCCTCTGTCTATGGAACTTTCCAGGCAAGAATACTGGAGCAGGTTGCCATTTCCTTCTCCAGGGGACTTTCCCGACCCAGGGATAGAACCCGGGTCTCCTGCACTGCAGGCAGATGCTTTACCCTCTAAACCACCAGGGATGTCCAAAGGAGAGCAGGCCAATACTTAAATAAGATGCATAATCATAATGTGTCTTACAGTAGCTATAAAACCATTGAATGTAAGTTATCTTTAAAAATTGTGACTTGCTGTTTTGTTTTAGTTACAACCAGAAGATAATTGGTCACTTTATATATATTGATTAAAAAATCATAGTAAAGAGGGTTTTAAAGACTGCAATGTTAAAATAATTTTTCAAAGCCTAAAAAGTCATATGAGTATAACCTATTTTATAGCAAATGGATTATTATGAAATTTATATCACACAAATTCCATGCCAACAAAGGCTCATCTAGCCAAAGCTATAGTTTTTCAAGTAGTCATGTATGGATGTGAGACTTGGACTGTAAAGAGAGCTGAGCAATGAATAATTGATGCTTATGAACTGTGGTGCTGAAGAAGACTCTTGAAAGTCCCTTGGACTGCAAGGAGATGAAACCAGTCCATCCTAAAGGAAATCAGTCCTGAATACTCATTGGAAGGGCTGATGCTGAAGCTGAAACTCCAATACTTTGGCCACCTGGATGTGAAAAACTGACTTATTGAAAAAGACCCTGATGCTGGAAAAGGCTGAAGGCAGGAGGAGAAGGGGACAACAGAGGATGAGAGGATTGGATGGCATTACCAACTCAATGGACATGAGTTTGAGCAAGCTCCGAGAGTTGGTGAAGAACAGGGAAGCCTGGGATGTTTCAGCCCATGGGGCCACAAAGATTTGGACACGACTGAGTGACTGAACTGAAATGAAACTCCATGGGAAAATGATTCCTGTAAATAGTAGAGAAGAATCTTTTAGTGTATGCATGAAAAGTTGTTAGTTTAAAGCCTGAAAGAAGTGAAAGTGAAAGGAAAAAGTCAGGTCTGACTCTTCATGATCCCATGGACTATACAGTCATGGGATTCTCTAGGCCAGAATACTGGAGTGGGTAGCCTTTCCCTTCTCCAGGGGATCTTCCCAACCCGGGGATTGAACTCAGGTCTCCTGCATTGCAGGCAGATTCCTTACCAGCTGAGCCACAGGGGTCTTCCCAACCTAGGAGTAGAATTCCTGAATTCCAGGAAGATTCTTTGCCAACTGAGGTATCAGGAAAGCCCTGTGGAAGTGTGTGCATGAAAAGTTGCTGGTTTAAAGCCTATACTTTCATTATTTCCAGCCACTTCTGTTCTCCTGCCTCACATTTGGAATGCTGTTACTCCCACTCCTTACCTGGCTAATTCTTTAGGTACATTCAGGTGAAAGTTAGAGATAATATCCTGGAATTTTAATCTAACAAAACAAAACTAAATTGAAATCCATATTGCCATCTATAGTTTTTCCTTAAAAGAATAAATTATTTTTCTAATTACTACCTCTGAAAATTTACATGCTGTGGATTTTATGAACCACTGAAAGCATGCTACTCATTAAGTTTTATTTCACTTTTACTGTAAAGACAGCCCAACTTCATAGCCATATATAATTGACCTCTATTTGGTAATTCCCCCAGGTGGCACAGTAGTTAAGAATCTACCTGCCAATGCAGGAGATACAAGATATGTGGGTTTGATCTTCCTGGGTCAGGAAGATCCCCTGGAAGAGGAAATGGCAGCCTACTCCAATATTCTTGCCTGAAAGATTCCATGCGCGGTGGAGCCTGGCAGGCTACAGTCCATGGGGTTGCAAAGAGTCAGACATGCACAGATGCTAGACTTTGCCTTTGATTCCAGAACACATCATTTTGTGTTTTATTTGTTTACACATTTTCTCGCTTCTCTGAAACATGTACTGTGAAGCATGAATTGCATCTAATTTTTTTTAATGTCTAGAATGATACTCAATACATAGCGTTAAAAGTTATAATGGCAGGAAATTCCCCCAAAATTAAGAACCTGCTTTCTAATTTTTAATAAAGTCTAAATTAAGGGCTAGAAGATGATGATTTTTAAATAGAATATGCTGTCTTTTTTTTTTCCCCCGTTATTTTTCTAGTAGCAAAGTTCATTTTGTCCATTGCTTCCTGGCACTTCTAAATACAGGGCATAATGCAAATAGCTGGGTTGTTTTTACTTGATTGTTTAGTGACTATAAGGACTCAACCAAGTGGAGAGTCTGATAATTATGCAATCAATCTGGGTAAAAAAGGGAGTGTAGAGAGTTACCACACTATTTTTCTTTCTTGAAGTCATGCAAAATAACTTTGAAACAAGTCTGAAATTTGCTGATTATGGTTAATTCTTGTTTTTGATTTAAGATGTATGACATAGCAGCCAGAGTTCATCTTCAACCCTAGAGCTAAAAAAAGTTTCATTGTTATATATTTTAAACAGAATTTTGCAGGCTTAGAGTTAAAATTATGATTGATGCAGTGTTGGCAAGTTTTCACATCTAATTCTGCCAGGATTTAACTCCATTATAATTCTCATTAGAATAGTTATGAAAATTGAAATATATTCTCAATAGTTCACAAGGTGGTACATTTGTAATCCCTGTCAAAATATTATTTTTAAACATTCTTGTGAATACTTAATTTAACTTTAACAAGTACTGTTCATGAAATATGCATTTATAAATAGCAGACCTGTTTCTGTTNACCTTCAACACAGCAATTCATAATGTAATTGGGTGAAGGTAAAATAATAATATTTAATCTCATTTTCTTGGTAATGCCCCATAGCCCTTTGTGAATTCTGTTTTATATTCAGAACATGAAGTAAAATGATGTTTCTTCTTGTCATTAAAGAGAAAAGGTGACAGAGGAAGAGAAGTAGTTTTAAGGAGTTATGTTTACATAACGGAGAACGTCTATACAGTGAGGACCATTTAAATATAGTAGTTCACAGAGATCTTCAAGTCAGTATCTTTCAGACATATAGGAGGCTGATTTCCTATAAGTTTTTCCCACACTTCTCAACTGTGGTTGACACACAATCTTTCTGAAACCCAATGTCCATACTGAAATCTCTGTGTATATCTTAAATTTCTTTTGCTTCTGGACCTTACCTATTGAATTGGATTGGGCCTGCTCTTCAGATTGTTTACGGTCAATCTTTATTTATGAGTGAGTACTCACAAATATTCACTTTATTTTAGTGAGTAATATAAATAAATTACCAACGGGTAGTGAAGGGATATATTACAACTCAGTGACTTATTAATGTTGGCAAAGAATTATTCAAGAAAAGACACCTGAAAAGTGAATATGAATTTGATGAAAGAATCAAGGCAGAAAGATGATGGCCACTTTTTCAAAAGAGTAAAATAAAAGATATCAACATCATCAAGAGACAGTGGATCCAGTTATTTCCTTGGAACCTGCACACTTCCATGTCTCCATAGTTACTGACCTGAGAAAAAGTATTTGACTACTATGTACTTGGTGTTAGTCAAATACTCTTTCTCAATCAATAACTGTGGGGACATGGAAGTGTGCAGGTTCCATGGCAATAACTGGCTCCATTGTCTCTTGATAGTGTTTGACTAACTCCAAGTACAAGATAGGGACTTCCCAGGTGGCACACTGGTTAAGAATCTGTCTGCCAATGCAGGGGAAGCAGGAGGTGGGAATTAATCCCTGGGTTGGAAGATCCTGTGGAAGAGGGCATGGCAACCCACTCCAATATTCTGGCCTGGAGAATCCCATGGAAGAAGAGCCTGGCTGGCTACAATTCATGGTGTCACAAAGAGTTGGACATGACTGAGCAAATGAGCACTCATGCACACAATTACAGAGTAAGGGTAATCCTCATAGTCTCTGATAGAAAGAATGGATTGGGAAAGATACCTTCAGTGTATATTACATTAGTATACATATTCAAGTATGTATCCACATAATGAGCTAACATAAGGCAAATTAAAAAAAATACACCATAGAACTAAGAGAAAACAAAGCGATTCTGATCATCTGGAAAAGTTTATAAGAGAAAAACCCAACTATGTATTATATAAAATAAGGAAAAATATATAGTCTTGTGACTTAAGTACATGCAAAGGGAAATAGTGTCTGTAAAGCAGGAGGAGGCCATTAAAGGAAACCATAAGAAAAAGGGATGAGAAAAAAAGAAGGTAATATTAAAATTGATTAGGTTGAGTTAAACATAGTTTTTAAAATAACTAAATAGAAATAGAAATAATCCTGAAGAATATTTAATCAGGAATTGGCATATAAATGTTAAAAGATTATCCAGCATTAAGAAAATGGCAGGCAAGTAGAAATAATGGAAAAGCATGCTAGATTATTCATAAAATAATTAAGACAAAATAATGAGACATGCAAAATGCATGGTTAACTAANAAAAAAAAAAAAAAAAAAAGATCCTTATCGAATATTACTGCTGATTGACAATGCACCTGGTCACCCAAAAGCTCTGATGGAGATATACAAGATTAGTGTGATTTTCATGTGTGCTCCCACTCTGGCAGCCCATGGATCAAGGAGTATTTTCACCTTTCAAGTCTTATTATTTAAGAAATATACTTTATAAGTCTATGCTGTCTTAGATAGTGAGTCTTCTGATGGATCTGGGCAAATCAATTGAAACCTTCTGGAAAGGATTCATCATTCTATATGAACATTTGTGGTTTATGAAAGTGAAAGTGTTAGTTGCTCAGTCATGTCTGACTCTTTGCAACCCCATGGACTGTAGCCCGCCAGGCTCCTTTGTCCAGTGGAATTCTCCAGGCAAGAATTCTTCAGTGGGTTGCCATTTCCTTCTCCAAGGGATCTTCTCAACCCAGGATCAAACCATAGATTCCTGCTTTGTAGGTAGATTCTCTACAATCTGAGCCATGTGGTGTATGGGGACAGGTCAAAATATAAACATTAATAGGAGTTTAGAAGAAGCTGATTCCCTCCCTCATAAATGGCATTGAGGGTTTTAAGACTTTAATGGAGAAAGTAACTATAGATGTGCTGGAAATAAATAGGGAACTAGAATTAGAAGCAGAGCCTGAAAATATGACTGATTTCTGTGATCTCATTATAGAACTGGAATGGATAAAACATTGCTTCTTATGGATGAGTAAAGAAAGTGATTTCTTGAGATGAAATCTACTCCTGGTGAAGATGCTGTGAAGATTGTTGGGATGCAGAATATTATATAAACTTAGTTGATAAATCTTTGGCAGGATTTCAGAGGATTGACTCCAGTTTTGGGGAAAAAAAAAGTTCTACTGTGGGTTGCTATCAAACAGCACTGCATGCTACAGAGAAATTATTCTTGAGAGGAGTCAATTAACTCAGTAAATTTTGTGCATATGTGCTTAGTTACATCAGACTCTGCGACCCCATGGACTGTAGCCCACCCTACTGCTCTGTCAATGGGACTCTCCAGGCAAGAATACTGGAGCAGATTCCCATTTTCTATTTCAGGGGATCTTCTCAAAACAGGGCTTCCTGGTGGCTCAGAGAGTAAAGTGTCTTCTTGCAATGCAGGAGACCTGGGTTTGATCCCTAGGTCAGGAAGATCCTCTGGAGTAGGAAATGGTAACCAGTGCAGTACTCTTGCCTGGAAAATCCCATGGATGGAGAAGCCTGGTAGGCTAAAATCCATGTGGTCGCAAAGAGTTGGACATGACTGAGCGACTTCACTTTCACTTTTGACTTTCCCAAACCAGGGATGGAACCTGTGTCTCTGGCATCTCCTCCACTGGCAGGAGCATTCTTTACTACAGCCACTTGTGAAGCACCCAGCAAACGTCATTACTACCTTATTTTAAGAAACTGCCACAGGCACTGTAGCCTTCAGCAATCACAAACTTGGTCAGGCAGTAGCCATCAACATGGAGGCAAGACTCTACCAGCAAAGAGGTTACAACTTGCTGAGGGTTCAGAAGATGGTTAAAATTTTTGACAATAAATCATTTTTAATTAAATTAAAGTACATACTTTTTTAGATAAGATGCTATTATTGCATAGACTAAAAAAAGTAACGAAATCATTACTTTTATATGCACTAGGAAACCAAAAAGTTTGTGTGACTCATTTTATTTCTATATTCACTTTGTTAGGGTGATCTTGAACCATACTTGAAATATATTCCAGATAGGCCTGTATGACTGTATCTTCATTATAATCCATTTCACACACACAAAAAATGCTTGCAGTGTTTAAACAATAATGCTCAGATTCCAAGTCTGGAGGCTTTTTTATTTGAACTAATGCATAAAAGTCAACCAAATTAAATTAGATAATGCTAAATCACTTTACACAATATAGAAAATGTTAAATTATGGGTCATATTTTATTATATTATGTCAATGGATTAGACAAACATAGTTATATTTTGAATTGATCAATGTTTGAAAATTTTAACTGAAGTTCTTTTTTTTTTATTGGAAAATAATTGAGTTGGGTGTATTCATTGCCAATTGGATACTGTCCCCTAATATTGTGTTTATTATAGACTGTTGTCAACTGGAAATACATTTCTATTGTTTTTTTCTAAATTCTTGAGGTAATTTAATTAAACACAATGGTGAAAAAGATGGGATGTGAGAGATTGAGCAAGTTAAGTTCCAGAATTTAGTATTGTGAGTGATGAAATAAGGGTAAAAATAGCACCTACTTCATACAATTGTGGAGATTAAAAGCATATCAAGATAATTAAAAAGAAAAATATAACAAGTATTTTTCTGTTATGATTAGTGAGGTTGCTGTTTGTTATGCTGTCATTATAAATGACAATTTTAACATGCCTATCAACTAAAGATATTCATGGAAATTACTTTGGAAGAAGATAACTTGGAAAGGTTTCTCTATAAATCATCATCAAGAACATTGGGAGCACTTTTGAATTTATAACCAAGCCAACATCTTGGTACTGTAAAAATAGTATAAAAGGACTTATGAAAAGCGAGATGAATGTGTGTTTTCCAAGTGTATTGATGTTAATAACTCATATAATAGAGAAGAGGTGGGATTTATTTTAGGGTGAGGGGCTTCCCAGCTGGCTCAAGTGGTAAAGAATCTGCCTGGCAGTCCAGGAGATGTAGGAGATGCAGGTAAATTGCTAGGTCGAGAATATCCCCTGAAGAAGGATATGGCAACCCACTCCAGTATTCTTGACTGGAAAATTTCATGGACAGAAGAGTCTGGCAGGCTACAGTCCATGGGATAGCAAAGAGTTGGACACAACTCAGCAACTGAGCAAATCAATTAGCCAAGATAAAATCATTCATTTCTGTGGTCAAGTGATTTTTCAACAAAGGATTCAGAAGCAATACAAATGTGAAAAAAATTTTCATCAATAAATGGTACTGAAAAAACTGGATATTCATTTTGAAAGGAATTGAACCTCACCTCATGGTCACATCACACACAAAAATCAAACAGGCTGATAAGACCAAACATTAGTAATGATTTGGAACAACTGATCTGTCAAATTGTTTTTGAGAAAGTAATATGTTGCAAACCACTTTAGAATGTTCTAGCATTAAAAAAAAAAAAAAAAANAAAACTAAAGTACACCTATCTTTGACTTAAGAATTCTGGTTATATTCTCAAGAAAATAGGAAATATACTAATGCAAAAATTACATGGAAAAGCTTAGTAACTTTATTCATAATAGCCAAATATGAAAGAATCTAGATTTGTCAGTATAAAAATCACTGAAATATATTTTATTCATACAATAAATTATTAAGCATAAAAAAGAACATACCACTGACAAACACAATACAGAGGAATCCTGAAATGAAAATGAATAAAGCCAGTCACAAAATAGTTACATAACTATGTTTCTGTTTGTTTGAATTTCTAGAGCTAGAAAAACTAATTGATGTTGATAAAAATACATAAGAGTGGTTACATTAGCTAAGATGCTGAAAGGCTTTGATTGGAAATAAGCATGAGATTATCTTCCAGAGCAATATTCATGTTACACGTGTCTGGGTTATATAGATAGATGCACATATCAATACTCAGCAAATGTACACACATGTTTAAGTAAATTTTATATCAAAAGAAAAAATGTAAATAAAGATTTAACTTTGTTTAGTGATGTGTGTGCTGAACTTTTGAAGGAGAACTAAATTTATGTCTGCAGTTTACTTTGAAATGTATTAAAAATTTAAATGAACTGATGTGTATATAGAATAGATATGTGATGAAACAAGCATTTTAAAATATTAATGTTAGAANGAAACAAGTATTTTAAAATATTAATGTTAGAATTTAGGTGGTGGGTATTGATGTTCACTGCAGACATTTTTTCAAATTTGCTGTATTCTTATTTTCATAATAAAGCATTGGAAAATTAAATGTACATTTACACTGACACAGTGATTCTATGCCTAGCTATTTACCTAAGAGAAATTAAAACACATGTTCACAAAGGATGCTGCACAAGAATATTTATAGCAGCTGTATTTATATTAGCCCAGAAATAAGAAAAATCCAGGTATCCATCAAGGGGTAAATGCATAAACAGTCAAATTTACACAATGAAACACCACTAAGCAATGGAAATGATCACTACTAATATGTGCAGCAACAGAGATGAATAGCAAAATCATTACGCTGGATAAAAAAAACTAGCAGAAATTAGTATATATTGAATGACTTCATTTATATCAAGTTTATTACAGTCAAATCTAGCATTTGATGACAAACAAGCACAGTGGTCATCTAAGAAGTGGGTCATCTTTAACTGGCTATGGACTCATTCTATATATTGAATATGAAAGCTTGGGTTTCATGGGTATATGGATTTATCAAAATTTAATTTACTGTACACTAAAGATCCCTTCTTTAACCATTTAAAAATTATACCTAAGCAAGCTTTTTTTTTAAAAAAAAAATAGTGTGTGTGTGTTCATAACTGAAAGTTGAAAGGTTCAAAAGACTCTGATAAACTTATGAAGATTAATTTAGACCATGGTTATCAAATTATAATGTATACATCTATAATGTGTATATAATCAATGTAAATATATAATGTCAAACAATTAGGTATTCTTAACAGTGCAAACTAGATAGCATATTCAAAAGCAGAGACATTACTTTGCTGACTAAGGTGTCTAGTCAAGGTTATGGTTTTTCCAGTAGTCATGTATGAATGTGAGAGTTGGATTGTGAAGAAGGCTGAGCAACAAAGAATTGATGCTTTTGAACTGTGGTGTTGGAGAAGACTCTTCAGAGTCCCTTAGACTGCAAGGAGATCCAACGAGTCCATTCTGAAGGAGATCAATCCTGGGATTTCTTTGGAAGGAATGATACTGAAGCTGAAACTCCAGTACTTTGGCCACTTCATGCGAAGAGTTGACTCATTGGAAAAGACTCTGATGCTGGGAGGAATTGGGGGCAGGAGGAGAAGGGGACGACAGAGGATGAGATGGCTGGATGGCATCATTGACTCGATGGACGTGAATCTGGGTGAACTCCGGGAGTTGGTGATGGACAGGGAGGCCTGGCGTGCTGCGATTCATGGGGTCGCAAATAGTCGGACACGACTGAGCCACTGAACTGAACTGAACAGTGCAACTCATTGTTTAAAATAAGAGGCTATTTATGACTAGATTCCAGTTTATTGTGATCCACACAGTCAAAGGCTTTGGCATAGTCAATAAAGCAGAAATACATGTTTTTCTGGAACTTTCTTGCTTTTTCAATGGTCCAGCAGATGTTGGCAATTTGATCTCTGTTTCCTCTGCCTTTTCTAAAACCAGCTTGGACATCAGGAAGTTCACGGTTCATGTATTGCTGAAGCCTGGATTGGAGAATTTTGAGCATTACTTTACTAGTGTGTGAGAGGAGTGCAAATGTGCGGTAGTTTGAGCATTCTTTGGCATTGCTTTTCTTTGGGATTGGAATGAAAACTGACCTTTTCCAGTCCTATGGCCACTGCTGAGTTTTCCAAATTTGCTGGCATATTGAGTGCAGCACTTTAACAGCATTATCTTGCAGGATTTGAAATAGCTCAACTGGAATTCCATCACCTCCACTAGCTCTGTTCATAGTGATGCGTTCTAAGGCCCACTTGACTTCACATTCCAGGATGTCTGGCTCTAGATGAGTGATCACACCATCGTGATTATCCAGGTCATGAAGATCTTTTATGTAGAGTTCTTCTGTGTATTCTTGCCACCTCTTCTTAATATCTTCTGCTTCTGTTAAGTCCATACCATTTCTGTCCTTTATTGAGCCCATCTTTGCATGAAATGTTCCCTTGGTATCTCTAATTTTCTTGAAGAGATCTCTAGTCTTTGCCATTCTGTTGTTTTCCTCTATTTCTTTGCATTGATCGCTGAGGAAGGCTTTCTTATCTCTTCTTACTATTCCTTGGAACTCTGCATGCAGATGCTTATATCTTTCCTTTATTCCTTTGCTTCTGCTTTTCTTCTTTTCACAGGTATTAGTAAGGACTCCCCAGACAGCCATTTTGCTTTTCTTCATTTCTTTTCAAATGGGGATGGTCTTAATTCCTGTCTTCTGTATAATGTCACAAACCTGCATCCATATTTCATCAGGCACTCTATCTATCAGATCTAGTCCCTTAAATCTATTTCTCACTTCCACTGTATAAGAGTAAGGGATTTGATTTAGGTCATATCTGAGTGGTCTAGTGGTTTTCCTTATTTTCTTTAATTTAAGTCTGAATTTGACAATAAGGAGTTCATGATCTGAGCCACAGTCAGCTCCTGGTGTTCTTTTTGTTGACTGTATAGAGTTTCTCCATCTTTGGCTACAAAGACTATAATCAATCTGATTTCGGTGTTGACCAGCTGGTGATGCCCATGTATAGAGTCTTCTTTTGTGTTGTTGGAAGTAGGTGTTTGCTATGGCCAGTGTATTCTCTTGGCAAAATTCTATTAGCCTTTGCCCTGCTACATTCTGCCTTCCAAGGCCAAATTTGCCTGTTACTCCAGGTGTTTCTTAACTTCCTACTTTTCCATTCCAGTCCCATATGATGAAAGTGACATCTGTTTTTTTTTGGCTGTTTGTTCTAAAAGGTCTTGTAGGTCTTCATAGAACTGTTCAACTTTAGCTTCTTCAGTGTTACTGGTTAGGGCATAGACTTTGATTACTGTGATATTGAATGATTTGCCTTGGAAACGAACAGAGATCATTCTGTTGTTTTTGAGATTGCATCCAAGTATTGCATTTCGGACTCTTTTGTTGACCATGATGGCTACTCCATTTCTTCTAAGGGATTCCTGCCCACAGTAGTAGATATAATGGTCATCTGAGTTAAATTCACCCATTCCAGTCCATTTCAGTTTACTGATTCCTAGAATGTCGACATTCAGTCTTGTCATCTCCTGTTTGACCACTTCCAATTTGTCTTGATTCATGGTCCTAACACTCCAGATTCCTGTGCAATAATGCTCTTTACAGCATTGGACCTTGCTTCTATCACCAGTCACATCCACACCTGGGTATTGTTTTTGCTATGATTCCATCCCTTCATTCTTTCTGGAGTTATTTCTCCACTGATCTCCAGTAGCATATTGGACACCTACCGACCTGGGGAGTTCCTCTTTCAGTATCCTATCATTTTGCCTTTTCATACTGTTCATGGTATTCTCAAGGCAAGAATCCTGAAGTGGTTTGCCATTCCCTTCTCCAGTGGACCACATTCTGTCAGACCTCTCCACCATGACCCATTCATCTTGGGTGGCCCCACACATCATGGCTTAGTTTCATTGAGTTAGACAAAGCTGTGGTCCCAGTGTGATTAGATTGACTAGTTTTCTGTGATTATGGTTTCAGCGTGTCTGCCCTCTGATGCCCTCTGGCAACATCTACCATCTTACTTGGATTTCTCTTACCTTGGACGTGGGGTATCTCTTCACGGCTGCTATAGCAAAGCACTGAAAGAGATGGGAATACCAGACCACCTGACCTGCCTCTTGAGAAACCTATATGCAGGCCAGGAAGCAATAGTTAGAACTGGAGATGCAACAACAGACTGGTTCCAAATAAGAAAAGAGTATGTCAAGCCTGTATATTGTCATCCTGCTTATTTAACTTATATACAGAGTACATCATGAGAAGCGATGGGCTGGAAGAAGCACAAGCTGGAATCCACATTGCCAGGAGAAATATCAATAACCTCAGATATGGAGATGATACCACCCTTATAGCCGAAAGTGAAGAGGAACTAAAAAGCCTCTTGATGAAAGTGAAAGAGGAGAGTGAAAAAGTTGGCTTAAAGCTCAACATTCAGAAAACTAAGATCATGGCATCTGGTCCCATCACTTCATGGGAAATAGACAGGGAAAGAGTGGAAACAGTGTCAGACTTTATTTTGGGGGCTCAAAAATCACTGTAGATGGTGACTTCAGCCATGAAATTAAAAGACGCTTACTCCTTGGAAGGAAAGTTATGAACAACCTAGATAGTACATTCAAAAGCAGAGACATTGCTTTGCCAACAAATGTCCGTCTAGTCAAGGCTATGGTTTTTCCAGTGGTCATGTATGGATGTGAGAGTTGGACCGTGAAGAAAGCTGATTGCTGAATAATTGATGCTTTTGAACTGTGTTGTTGGAGAAGAGTCTTGAGAGTCCCTTAGACTGCAAGGAGATCCAACCAGTCCATCCTAAAGGAGATCAGTTCTGGATATTTTTTGGAAGGACTGATGCTAAAGCTGAAACTTCAGTACTTTGGCCACCTCATGCAAAGAGCTGACTCATTGGACTGAACTAAAGTGATGACTAGATTTAACCAAGCAATTATGTACATGTGTGTTTAAATGTGTATTGAGATCATATTAAATTGCCTCTCAATTACTATTATATCTGTGATTCTGCAATGGTGGTGAGAAAAGTGTAACTCTTACAAAGTAAATGATACATAGGTAGTCTATGTTTCAAAAGTTTTGAATCTTCAGTTCAGTTCAGCAGTCGTGTCCGACTCTTTGCAATCCCATGAATCGCAGCACTCCAGGCCTCCCTGTCCATAACCAATTCCCAGAGTTCACTCAAACTCACGTCCATCGAGTCAGTGATGCCATCCAGCCATCTTATCCTCTGTCATCCGCTTCTCCTCCTGCCCCCAATCCCTCAGGCATCATAGTCTTTTCCAATGAGTCAACTCTTTGCATGAGGTGCCCAAAGTACTGGAGTTTCAGCTTTAGCATCAGTCCTTCCAATGAACACCCAGAACTGATCTCCTTTAGAATGGACTGACTGGTTGGATCTCCTTGCAGTTCAAGGGACTCTCAAGAGTTTTCTCCAACACCACAGTTTAAAAGCATCAATTCTTCAGCAATCAGCTTTCTTCACAGTCCAACTCTCACACCCATACATGACCACTGGAAAAAACATAGCCTTGACTAGACGGACCTTTGTTGGC
>SJYQ01000327.1:504637-522000 GCA_006410935.1 Redunca redunca | reverse complement strand
ATTTATCATATATATATATATATATATATCAGCTGCTTTCATATTCTTGAGGAGTGATAAAATTCTTCTAAAGGAGGAACTTGCTTTTACTTAGAAAACAAAGTTAATAGAAGGAGACTCTTAGCTGGTCTATAAGGATGCTAAGGTCCTCTGTGTTGTTGTTGCTGAATCTCTCAGTTGTGTCCAACTCTTTGTGGTCCCATAAACTGTAGGTCACCAAGATCTTCTGTCCATGGGATTTCCCAAGAAAGAATACTGGAGTGGGTTGCCATCTCCTTCTCCAGGGGATCTTCTAGACCCAGGGATTGAAACCGTGTCTCCTGCACTGGCTGGTTACAGGCACTGTCACCTTACATTGGCAGGCACTGAGCCACCAGGAAGATATTAATGCTCTGTACATTGAAGAAAAAGGATGATCTTTTTGGATACAGGGACTGAGAGAGATCATATATGTTTATTTGGGAGTTCCCCCTGACAAGATTCCAAAGAAAGTAGTTCTGAACATTTGAGAACCAGTGAAAAGGAGAGGTAAGGGAATCACTCACTCCATTGGTAGAGAATGAGCTTGAAAGCATCAGGGATATAGATGAACTCTATTGACATGATTCCCCTACAGATACAGTTGTTGACTGTAGCCATTAAGGAGCCCAATCTCAAGGCCATTTATATATAATAGATACTAATTTTAATATATTTTAAATAGTAATGGCCATGTTGTGTCCACTTTTTCTGTACTAGAAAACGTTGAACTGGTGATAGCTTGAGGAATGAGTTCAGACCATACTTGTGTTCTTGCTCAAAGGCAACTGGAGGTTGCAGGAACAGATGGTAGGCCTGGGGGGTCAGTTCAGTTCAGTCGCTCAGTCGTGTCTAACTCTGCAACCCCATGAATCGCAGCACGCCAGGCCTCCCTGTCCGTCACCAACTCCCGGAGTTCACTCAGATTCACGTCCATCGAGTCAGTGATGCCATCCAACCATCTCATCCTCAGTCGTCCCCTTCTCCCCCAATCCCTCCCAGCATCAGAGTCTTTTCCAGTGAGTCAACTCTTCGCATGAGGTGGCCAAAGTACTGGAGTTTCAGCCTTAGCATCATTCTTTCCAAAGAAATCCCAGGGCTGATCTCCTTCATAATGGACTGATTGGATCTCCTTGCAGTCCAAGGGACTCTCAAGAGTCTTCTCCAACATCACAGTTCAAAAGCATCAATTCTTCAGCGCTCAGCCTTCTTCACAGTCCAACTCTCACATCCATACATGACCACAGGAAAAACCATAGCCTTGACTAGATGGACCTTAGTCGGCAAAGTAATGTCTCTGCTTTTGAATATGCTATCTAGGTTGCTCATAACTTTCCTTCCAAGGAGTAAGCATCTTTTAATTTCATGGCTGCAGTCACCATCTGCAGTGATTTTGGAGCCCCCCAAAAATAAAGTCTGACACTATTTCCACTGTTTCCCCATCTATTTCCCATCAGATACTATTTTAGCCCAGGCCTGCATGAGAGTGAAGGCACAGGGCTCCCCAAGGAAATGTAAGTATCATACCTGGTTTGGAACCCTGGAATAGAATGAGATCCTGCAGATAAATGGTGTCAGGATTTGAGTGATTTCATCTGGCTCCTGCAGCAAAGGAGACCCCATCAGACTAGAGGTTTCCACAGGATCCATTTTTCTATGTGTTTGAATATTAAATCAGTTGTAATCATTTTGTTTTATATGCCAGTATGGATTTATTTCAATATTTTTCAGTAAGGCATAAATTGTATCATGAATATACAGCCCTACTTTGAGTTTTCATAGTAGGCACAGACTAAGTCTGAGGAAAAGAAAAAAAATACACTAAAAAATTAAACAAGGTAAAGAAATAGTAAAAGCAAATAGCAGTCATGGCCCCAAGGGTTTCAATTCAGTATAAAATGATAGAGGACATCTCAGTCTGGCTTGACTGAATTTTAAAATTAAGAGGGCAGTTCTTCAAATACAGTGCAACTGAACAGTGTTTATAAGTCTCCAAAATCAGATAATTTATCTAGCTTTCAACATGGCCCTTTCATCTTAAGTTATACCTTTAACCTATACATTTCCTAACTCAGCTTGTCAAAGTTAAGAGAATAACATTTTGATACCCATGTTTTAAACAGGATAAATTCCCTTCCATGGAGGTAAGATGAGCAAGATAGGAATTCAATTCAGTATTAGAAATTTTTAACAGAGCATTCATTTAGTTACCTCAAGACTCTTAACATTCCTGTAATTTTTATTCCTCATTTTCAAAATGAGATTATGAGACCCTGTTATCTCTGAATACTTTTTCCAACACAATCAGTACTAGAATAAGGAATGCTACTAGTTCAGCTCTGGGACCTCAAGGTCACACTGTAAAAGTAGAGAGCAGGATGATGTAGAATTGCCTCAATTCTGTTTAATTACTTAACCACCAAAAAGGTCACTGTAGGGTAACATTCCTATGAATAATTCAGGGATTCTCTGGAAACAGACCCCCAAGAGCGAGTGCAATTATACCATGCTTTGGAGAAGGAAATGGCAACCCACTCCAGTACTCTTCCCTGGAAAATCCCATGGACGGAGGAGCTTGGTGCAGCCCACTGTCCATGGGGTCGCAAAGAGTCGGGCACGACTGAGTGACTTCACTTTCACTTTCACTTTGTATTTGAACATATGTCATATGCCTCATGCTTTAATTTTGTTTTATTTTGTTTTTCATTTTTGTCCATGCAAACAATGATTAGCGACTTAAGGAGTGCAGCCTGGACAAGAGGAAACTCCAAATAGCTTTCTTAAAATAGTTTTGAGCCCAGCTTGGTGTTGTGTAGCCCTAGAGAGAGAACCCAGAAATAGTGAAAGGTTTTTACAGGATTTCACAGGAAGACAGTAGGAATAAGAAGTTCCCCACAGGTACAGACATCAGGGTTGAATGTGGTCAGCTTGCTTGTGCCGGGGTTCATGCAGACTTGAGAAACAGGTGCTGGGATTTTCCCAGACACTCAATGGCACTGGCTCCAAGTGCTGCTTTCCAACCTTCAGGTCTTCAATCCAGAATGTTCAATTACCAAGCAATTTCACATTGCTTCAACAAATACAAGTAAGTCCCGCAGGAACTTAGCCAAGTTCCAGGAAATACTGTAAGCATTAGGGGGTGCCAAGAGGAAGCCATATCTTTGAGGAACTCACCGGCAGAGACAGAGACACTTTTACAGCTTGAGTGGGAGCTGTAATATTCTCAAGAGTCCTCCCTGACCTTCTGGCCCATCGCCAAGACCCTTCTGTGTCTCTGTTGGCCTTCTTGTGTGACTTCTCACTCCACATCCAAATGACCAGATCAATTGAATACCTCTCCATCAGATAGCATGTTCTTTGATGACTGGACTTTTGTGTTGTTTATAATACAAGAATAGTGTGAGATATAGGAAGAAGCACTCAAAAAATAGTTACTGCTTATTGAGTAAAAATACAGAGCAAGTAGTCACTGCCTTCTTGGGCATTCAAACGAAGGGTGGGTCTTTGAAGGATCCTCGGTATGCTCAATGTAGGAAGATCTCCAACAAGAAGTGAGGGTGGAGGGAAGGTGCCTCAACAAGGTACAAGTGTATGGTGTCCCATGTCTGAGCTAGAGCTTGTGAGAGTGAAGGGCAAGTGTTAGGTAGAGCATTCAGGAAGATCAGAATCAGCCGTCAAAATACAGAATGTTGTAATAGATCATTTTGACTTCAGGGTGTAGCTAGTGGTTTTGCATGAGAATTGCCTTGACCACTCTTCTTTCTGTTCTTTTCTCCCAGTCATAACTTCCCCAACATCACATTGTCTAAATATTTTCTAGTTGTCTAGTAAATCCTAAAATTGAGAACAATGATTCTACTTCTTTGATCTTCCATGTTAAGGTTGCCTATGTCTTTCGGTATAAATTTTACTACTTGTGTCTCTCTACAAGAGCCCTTTCTGGGATTTTGGTATGAATACCATTGTTTGTAGAAAAATTTGGAGGGCATTTACATCCTTACTATATTGAGTCTTCTGGTCAAATAATATGTTATATATCTCCATTTATTTAGATGTATTTTTAATTTCTTCATCACCATTTTATAGTTTTTTACTATCAAAGTAGTGATGTATTTTGTTAGATTTACATTTAAGTATTTCATTTTGGTGGAGAGGTGATTATAAGTGCAATTAAATTTTTTTACCTTGGTGCTCATGTATTCATTGCTGGGGTATAGAAATATAATGGATTTTCTAGGTGTATTTTTGTAGAGTTTGTATCATTTTTCTAACTAAACAATTATGTCATCTGAAATGGCAACCCACTCCAGTGTTCTTGCCTGGAGAATCCCAGGGATGGGGGAGCCTGGTGGGCTGCCA
Organism: Redunca redunca; assembly: GCA_006410935.1. Taxonomy (NCBI): domain Eukaryota; kingdom Metazoa; phylum Chordata; class Mammalia; order Artiodactyla; family Bovidae; genus Redunca; species Redunca redunca. The sequence continues at coordinate 517,623 of SJYQ01000327.1, read as the reverse complement.
TCTATGGGGTTGCACAGAGTCAGATATGACTGAAGCAACTTAGCAGCAGCAGCAAATAAAGATAATATTCTATTTCAAATGTCAAATTATATATGCTTTTTATTTATTTTACTTGCCTTATTGCAGTGACTAGAATGTCCAGTACTATAGTGATGAGAGCAGATATCTTTGTCTTATTCCACAGCTTAGGAAGAAGTATTCAGTTTTTCATCATTAAGTATGATATTAGGTATAAATTTTTATAAATACTCTTCATCAGGTTAGATAACTCCCGCTTAGTCCTTTGCTGGCAAGCTTCACCATGAATGGATTTTAGATTTTATCAGACACTCTTTCTGCCTCAACTGATACGATCATGTGATTTTTTTCTTTAGCCTGTTGATGAGGTAGATTACACTGATAGTTTTTAAATGTTGAATCAGTCTTACATTCCTGAAATAAATCCCACTTGGTCATAGCATATAATTCTTTACATACATTGTAATATTTGATTTGCTAATTTGTTTTTATATCTATGCTTGTGGGAAGTTTTGTAATTTTATAATATTCTTATTTTGTGTTGCTATTAGGATAGCACTGGTTTCATAGAATGATTGTTTTAAAAAATATTTCCTCTAGCTCAACTTTCTGAAAGTGATTGTGAAAATTCATTTCTTTCTTGAAAGAATTTGAAAGGATTCACCAGTACAAATCATCTGGGATTGGTGCTTTTGTTTCAGAATTTATCAATAATTGATTCAATTTTAATAGGCATGAGCATATTATTTTTCTGTTTCTCCTTGTATGAGATTTGGTAGTTTGCATCTTCAAGTATACTTGAAGTATCATGATTTATGTCACAGTGTTCCTGTAGTATCCTTTTAATTTCTAAAGAGTCTTTAGTGATAATTCTCTTTCATACTTGGTTTGCATTATTTCTCATTTTTCTTTGTCAGTTTTGCTAGAGGTTTGTCAATTTTATTAATCTCAAAGAAAGAGCTCTTTGTTTCATTGATTTTTTTCTCTATTATTTTTCTGCTTTCAGTGTTATTAACTTCTGGTTTCATCTTTATTATTTCCTTCCTTCTGCTTGCTGTTAGTTCATTTTGCTTCTTTTTCTTATTTCTTGAGGTAAAAACTTAGGTCATTAATTAAGACTTTCCTAATTTCTAATGTAAGCGTGAAATGTTGCAAATTTCTCTTTTCTTTTGCTTTAGCTGTATCCCACAAATTTCCCTATGCTTTTATTCATTCATTTTTAAAATTATTTTGATACTTCTTCTTTGACCCATAGATTAATAACTTCATTGTTTAATTTTCACATGTTCAGAGATTTTCTGTCTTTCTTTATGCTACCGATTTCTACTTGATCCTATTACGGTTAGAAAACACAATGGAGTATTACTCCACCATTAAAAAGAATACATTTGAATCAGTTCTAATGAGGTGGGTGAAACTGGAGCCGATTATACAGCGTGAAGTAAGCCAGAAAGAAAAAACACCAATACCGTATACTAACGCATGTATATGGAATTTAGAAAGATGGTAACGGTAACCCTATATGTGAGACAGCAAAAGAGATACAAATGTATAGAACAGTCTTTCGGGCTCTGTGGGAGAGGGAGAGGGTGGGATGATTTGGGAAAATGGCATTGAAACATGTATAATATAATATAAGAAACGAATCACCAGTCCAGGTTCGATGCAGGATACAGGATGCCTGGGGCTGGTACACTGGGATGACCCAGAGGGATAGTACAGGGAGGGAAGAGGGAGGAGGGTTCAGCATGGGGAACACGTGTACACCCATGGCAGATTCATGTTGATGTATGGCAAAACCAATACAATATTGTAAAGTTAAAAAATTAAATAAATAAATAAATAAAAGAAAACATATTCTGTAGAATTCTATTTACATTAAGTGTGTTGAGATTTTCTTTACACCTCAAGATATGGTCTACTTTGGTAATCCCTGGAAAAGATGTCTTTTGCTATGCCAGGTCGAGGGGCATGTTCTTAATTTTGACTTAATGCTATTGGTTGATTTTATTGTTCAGATCTTCCATATTCCTCCATATTCCTGTTGATTATCTGTCTAGTAGTTCTGTTGACTTCTGAGAGGAAGATGTTCAATTTTCCAACCATCATTGTGGGATTGCTATTTCTTCTTTCAGTTCTATTCATTTTTTGCTTCATGCATTTTGAGGCTCTGCTGGTTGATGTACACACATTTGGATTGTCATGTCTTCCTGGTGGATTCATGTTTTTAGTCATGTAATGTGCCTCTTTGTCCTAGTAATTTTTATTTTCTATGGATTCTATTTTATCAGATATTAATATAGCCACTTTTGCTCTGATTATTTTTAGACATTGTTTTAATTTTTCTGTTCTTTAGTTAGCATATTTATGGCTCTTCCTGTACCATAGAAAACCCTTTTGTGAATTTGTCTTCTCTTCTCAATTGGCTTCCAAATAATCTTCACCAACACTTGCATGCTCAAGTGTGCAGGAGTGCACAGACATGAAAATGCAGACGTCAAAACAAACACACAGATGCAAAAATACTCAGAAATTGGATTCACTCAGCTGTGAAAGCACATAGATATGGGAAATGTAGATGTGGAAACATGCAGACAATAGGAAACACACAGCCATGGAAATATGCATAAATGGAAACGTGGAGACATAGGAAACACTCTCATAGAAACATGCAGGCATGGAAACTGAAATACATAGACAGGGAAACAAACAGACATGGAAACACAAAGGGATGGAAAGACACAGACACGGGAAATGTGAAGATATGGGAAAGCTGCAGACACAGGAAAATGCAGAGGTAGAAACACAAACACAGGAAACATGCAGACCCACATGTAGACAAGGAAAGACGTGGACATGAACACACACAGACATGGGACACACAGATGCAGAAATACATGAGCATGGTAATATACAGTCATGGCAACACACAAAATGGAAACATGCACGTGTGGAAACAGGCAGGTGTAGAAACCAAAACAAAATTTTGACACACCAATGATTTCAGGCTGTTTGCAAAGAGATCTTCTATTTCAGTGTAATTTATTCTATTGTATTCTCTCTTTTTCTTAAAAGACAAAGTATATTTTTTAATTTATTTAGCTACCCAGATCTTACTTGTAGCACACGGGAGCATCCTTACACCACGTGGGCTCTTTTGTTGCAGTGCACGGTCTCTCCAGTTTGGTGCGCAGGCTCAGTAGTTGCAGTGCATGGATTTAATTACTCTGAGGCATGGAGAATCTTAGTTCCTCACCAAGGCTCAAACCTATGTCCCTTGCATTGCAAAGCAGGTTCTTAACCACTGGACCTCCATGGAAGTGCCATATTGCATTCTCTTTTATCTTAAATCTTATTGGGGCACAATAACATCTTTTTTAATATAAATTTATTTATTTTAATTGGAGGCTAATTACTTTACAATATTGTATTGGTTTTGCCATACATTGACATGAATCCATCACTGGTGTACGTGTGTTCCCCATCCTGAACCCCCCTCCCACCTCCCTCCCTGTCCCATCCCTCTGGGTCATCACAGTGCACCAGCCCCAAGCACCCTGTCTCATGCATCCAACCTGGACTGGTGATTCTTTTCACATATGATAATATACATGTTTCAATGCCATTCTCCCAAATCATCCCACCCTCGCCCTCTCCCACAGAGTCCAAAAGACTGTTCTATACATCTGTGTCTCTTTAGCTGTCTCGCATATAGGGTTATTGTTACCATCTTTCTAAATTCCGTATATATGAATTAGCATACTGTATTGGTGTTTTTCTTTCTGGCTTACTTCACTCTGTATAATCGGCTCCAGTTTCATCCACCTCATTAGAACTGATTCAAATGTATTCTTTTTAATGGCTGAGTAATATTCCATTGTGTATATTTACCACAACTTTCTTATCCATTCATCTGATGATGGACATCTAGGTTGCTTCCATGTCCTGGCTATTAGAAACAGTGCTGCGATGAACATTGGGGTACACGTGTCTCTTTCAATTCTGGTTTCCTCGGTGTGTATTCCCAGTAGTGGATTCACCCTGGGTCATGACAAGTGGTTGAAAAAGCCAAATCCACAGGGTAAAGCCCAAACCTCTTAACATAGCAGCTGTTTCTCTTACAAGTTGACCGAACCTATCTTTCTTCTTCATAGTCTTTCCCATCCACCTAGAACCGTTGCTCCCAAACACATCCTATTGGTCCACTCCTCTGTTGGTTCGCCAAGCCATTCTTGGCCTGTGTCTCTATACTCAAGCACTCCTGGGCCTCAAGACCCAGGCATGAATCCTAAATTGCATTCTCAATGTCTCCGGCATGGGATTAAAGAATCTCTGGCTTGTGTCTCAAATGGATAATTTCCATGACCACACAGTGCTTTTTAGACCCCACAGCCAGGGACCTTGCATTTTTTTAATCTTGTAATACCACTGTCTGACACAAGAGCTAACACAGAGCTAGGTTTCCATTAACAGTAGCAAACGTTGTTATAATGAAGATTACGGCTGTTAGAAGACCGGGCAAGAAATTCTGAAAATGACCATGTGATTCACCATTATTTCATCCCTTAGCATACATTGGCCTCAGTCAAGGGTGTTGTTGGTGATTTGATAATTATGTGAACAAGTCACTTCATTATTCCTAAGTAGCAAGGAGGAAAATCACATGTAAAAACTGTTGTTTTTGTTTCCATGGTAGTGCTTTGTTTCCTTACAGGCCAAGTACTGAGAGCTTTAGCATGCCATATGGTTCTACAAAATCAAGACCCTGCCTGCTTTGTCAGTTACTCCTTCACATGTTCAATGTTTGGCCAGTCCCACTCTCTTCCTTAAGGGTCTACTCTCACACCTTTGCACACACTGATGAAGCCGTGCCAAATGTACATTCCCATTTCTTTATTTTCATGGTCAACTCTAGCTTACATTTTTGAGGTCCAGAACAATGACCATTTCCTTTTTAAAAGGCTGAGTTGCTGAAATGAATAATACATTTTGTTCACTCTTAGGAGGTCACTCTCCTATGGCTGAGGATACATGAGAAATCCCCATTATTGTGTCCTGGGGGTTGTGATGAAAATATGTACAAATGCAAGGGGGCCTGGCAGATGAGGGGTTAAGCCGCACTTCACAGGAAAGTGTGAGGGTCTGTTTGAAAAGCTATCCAGACAGAGGAGCAGGAGCCATGAATAAAGACATGGCCTATTACATCTTGTGACTGGAAACACTGAAGCACCTCTTCCCATTAGGGAAGCTGTTGGAAGCTGAGCTGCAAATTTAGCAAAGGGAAGTGATGAAGAAGCCCCAGTGCCTTGCTCCAGTTTGGGTTTTACCCTCATAATACTGTTGATGGTTGCAGGGTGTGCAGCATGTTCTTCACATAAGGGAACAACTTGGCCAGGTTTACATTATAAAAAGATAATTAGGATTTAATTTCAAGAAAAATATTATTCATCTTTTTGCTTAATTTCTTCCAACCCTTTCTTTACCTTCTTCATGTCTGAGCAAAATGTAAAAGAAGTTACAGTCATTGGCCTTTCATGGTTCATTTTCACTGGAAATGTTAAGCATTGACTCTCAAGTGTATTCAATTACATGAGTAAGATAAATCCCTGTGGCTCCCAGGAAGGTGCTTTGTTTGGAGTTTGCTCCCATAATGCAGATATGGAGTGAGAGCTTAAAATTGGATCCATATACCTCACACAGCATCTTTCCTACAGAAACACAATTGACACACTGTCTTCATCAGCACATGTTTATTATTCCAGGAAACTCTTACTCAGAAAGATTCATGCTGCAAACAACCTTATTGTTCATTCCAGGAGCTTCCTGGAAGAGCTCTCTTCAATTAAAACATCATCTGATAGCTTTTACCCGAGACTCTTTGAATTTCTTCCCACAAACTCTTCTTCTTGCTGTGTCCACCCATCCCAAACAATTGTATCATGACCTTTAATTAATCCTGACCAAAACCCTACATGAAAAGATCTTGCTTACCCAAGACTATGAAGTCTCAATAAATATCCTACTTCTCCCTTCTCCTCTAAGGAGCCAGCAAGACCCAGTTGAGGTGGATATTCCTTTCATGTAAAGAAAAAAAGAACTCAGCTTTTACCCACAGCTGTGGTAATGACATTTTAAAGAGACAATTCTCAACAAGGTGCAGAATATATATCTAGGGCTTTTTGCTTCTCAGTGGGTGGGAAAAAAGGACAGGAAAGGAGGACATGTTAACACCTACAGAGTGAGCGTACTGGACCTGGGAATATTGAGGGACTGAGAACCATCCCCTTCATTAAGGAGCACAAAGCATTTTTTTTTTAAGGGAGAAAAGTATGTAGACCATGCTTGTGGTATCATAGAAGTTGTCCAGAAGAGGGAACTGTAAACTTTGGTGTGGAGGAGGGAAAGGACGGCCAGGAAAAGTACTATTAGCCTCATTTAAGAAGAGGGATGAAATAGAAGAAAATAATGGTCTGCAATGGAAAGCAGGACTCATACATATCTGCCAACATCACATGGGATAAGGAGACACCTGGCTCATTTGTGGGGCAGTATATCTTACAGTTGTATGGCTTGTGCTTTGAAATACAGATTCCAGCTACTGAGCAAAAATTTTGTCAAAGGGAGCCCAGAAGACTCTCCAGTCTCCATAGGGCCTTCAATGATGTTGCCAGGGAAACAGTCCCATCACACAGAAGTTTTCTGGGCCCCAAAACATTTGGGGCTTCTCCTGTGTATCATTCTAGAGACAATGAGACTAAATCCCAACCAGTGAAGAACTTTAAGGGAGCTTACTCCAAACCAAATTCCCAGTCCTTATTCAAGTTCTTGAAGAAGAGAAAGGCCATCCAGCTATATAAGGGAAGGCAAGTTTATGGATCGTTCCTTCTTTCCTGGGAACACAAACCCAGATACTGCCTCGTGCCTGTGTTTCTCTGTCCAGTCATCACTTAATCCAGCTTCTCCAAGTCATAGAACAGTAGACGTTTAAGGGTTGTTTTTCTTCTGCTGCGGATGCCTTTTTTCAAAAGAATTTGATTTTATCACTCTACCATTTCCCATTATCTGAATACTAATCAAAGGTACTCAAAGAAGGAGCTTGTCAATAAGAGCATAACTGACAGAGTGAAGGAGTGTGGCAGAAAAAAATAACACTTATCTGACAAAGTCCAAACACTCTGACAGACAGGGAGAGGAAAAGGCTAAAATGCATTATACTTGCATCATTTGCACCATTTCTGTTGTAGATGGGTTGTCTATAGTAAGGCCTTGAGACACTGCAGATAAGCTATAGAGACATAGCTAAATATAAAGCCCTTGGAAAGGAAAAATCACCAGGCAATCAAGGATGCTAGAAAGAATTAGAGGCCAGCATATGGAACCCTTGGCATAATAAACAAGCAGATCCCTAGTTCCTGCAAAACAATGGCACAGCAGAGAGCTTGCTCATTTGACAACAGACATACTTTGAATGGATGACTGTATCTTCTCCTCAAGATTGTATTGGTTACTGGTGATGCCTAATTGGATAAGGCATGACTTGCTCCCTCTGGGATCCCCAGGACTGGTCAGAGATGCAAGAAATATACATGAAAAAAGTGTTGTTTGACTTTCTCGTCTCCATTGACCTCTTCTTCTGTTCCTTATTATATTATACAACTTTAGATTGTAGGGATAATGAACATTATTTTGCAAATTAGAAAATCATGTACCAGATTCATCACATAAATTACCAATGTCACTTGCTGTTAGATGAAAAGATAGATTTCCAACTGTTCCTGGCCTTGTGAGTCTGCTCTTTCCCTTGGAAAGAGCACTTGTGTAAGTGAATAATGCAACTGAGTTAATAATATACCTGATTTAGAATCATGAATCCTAAATTCAGTGTGGGTCATCTGTTTAGGGTCCTGGTCACCCAGAGAAGAAGAATCTAATGACTAGTGGGAGACATTGCCTACAGTAGACTTTTTAGGGAGAAATTGTTATTCAAGACAGAGGACCTGATCATAATAGAAGCCATAGAGAAGAGATGGAAATTCACTGTTGTAATACAAAGTACTGATGAGATTTTTCATAATTGATGATATAATTTTTTTAGAATTGTAGCCAGAATGATCGAGAGTGGGTTGGAATGTGGGACACATGTGGAGAAGGCAAGTGGTCAAAAGATAAGGCTTGAGTAAGTTCAGCTGGATTCAGTGCTACTGGCTCGCTTTTAGCTTGTGATGACTGCTTGGTACCAAGGCCTAGTTGACATCTTAAAGCAACTCTCTATGCTAGGCTGAACTCCAGTATGCATCTACAGAATATCTTAAACATGCATCACTCAGACTTTCTGGAAATAACCAGTGCTGAAAAACTCACTTGATCCAAAGCAACTTATTCCATGTTCTTATATATAGTAATTATAATGATCATATTTTAGTCACACTTACTAGGGACTAAGAAAGGTAAATGGAAAGAAGCAAGTTAGGATTTAATAAATACCCAAGTATATAATTGTTCCTAGATTCAGAATCCAGTAACTTAGGACTTTATAAGCTTTTAAAGTGTACTGAAACCTTCTAATAATTTCCAGTTTTTCCAATTAGAGGCCTGGTGCCAGGAATAAGTCAGTGATACTTCCATGTTCCAGTTGTATATTTTACCCTGCACGTAGACACAGCCTTCCAAAGTTAGAAAGCCAGGTAAAAGGCAAGCCCTCAAGTCATCAGCTCCATCTTTGCAAGAACCCAGGGAGTGACACAATGATTTATGGTCTGACTAAACAGTTAAGTATCTGCATAGAAAGAAGCAGACAAATTAATAACCATAAAGAGGAAATGCATAATTCCTACACTTCAAATCCTTTTTGTTTTTCTTTTATCTACTATCCCATCAAGCCTAACAGTGACTGAACAGGATGAAATCATTGTTTCTTTTTCACAGTTCCACAAGAGTAACATTTGAATGAAGAAATATCCGGTGTTTCACCCTCAATGAGTGGATAACTCACAGGTTGCAACAGCACTTTCAAGTACATTTTTAACTCTCAACTCAAAGTAATCCTGTAGGATCTGTATTCTTATCCCAATTTTACAAATCAGGAAAATGAACTTTGCATTGGCTCATACACTACTGGCAAGGAAACTGTTATTATTTGAAGGAGGAGAGTGGTGGATGCTACTATAGTTTATAAAATGTTTTCAGATTAGAATCTTCTGAGACAGAGTCATAAGATCAAATAAGTACATTTTCTTGTAGTTGCCGCTGCTGCTGCTAAGCCGCTTCAGTTGAGTTTGACTCTGTGCGACCCCATGGACGGCAGCCCACCAGGCTCCCCCGTCCTTGGGATTCTCCAGGCAAGAACACTGGAGTGGGTTGCCATTTCCTTCTCCAATGCATGAAAGGAAAAGTGAAAGTGTAGTCGGTCAGTCGTGTCTGACTCTTAGCGACCCCATGGACTGCAGCCTACCAGGCTCCTCCATCCATGGGATTTTCCAGACGAGAGTACTGGAGTAGGGTGCCGTTGCCTTCTCCCTTTCTTGTAGATAGGATACACTATTACCAAGCTTCCCAAGTGGTGCTAGTGGTAAAGAACACATCTGCCACTGCAGAAGACATAAGAGAAGCGGGTTCAATCCCTGTGTTGGGAGGACCCCCTGGAGAAAGAAATGGCAACCCACTCCAGTATTCTTGCTTGGAGAATCCCATGAACAGAGGAGCCTGGGGGGCTTCAGTCCGTGGGGTCACAAAGAGTCGGACACGACTGAGTGACTAACACACACACACACCTGCAGGGAGAAAAACACAACAAATCACTCCTCCCCTTTCTCTTGCCCTCTTTGGCCAGTCAGTGGAGATTTAGGTAGAAAAATAAAAGAGAATTACAAAGATTCTTCCTCTCTTTATGTTTTGGATATCCCCCCTCCTTTTTGGCGCATTGCTTTTTGCCTGAATGTTAGTCTGTTCCAACACCATAGGGGAAATTTGAGTCATTCACATCAGATTCTGATTCTGGATCCAATAAATTCTGGTTTTGAAAAAATGGACCTGCTTCATCACCAATAAAAAGGGACTATGATACATATCTCTTTCTAGGATATTGGGAAGAAATAACTAATTTATTCTTAATTATATAAAGAATATATAACTCAGAATATGGTTTTTGTTGTGTTTCATAAATGATATTTTTTGATATAGTTTAATCCATAACCAAACATAGCACCTAACACTGAACAGAAACTAGATAAACATTTCTTGGAGAAAAGAAGAAACCAAAGAAAAATGAATAAAGAAGTGTATCAATTTAGTCTTAAATAGAGATACAGCCTAAGGATAAGACTGTTGGGTAAGCATATAGAGCAATAAGAAAGTCTTATTTATAAGTCTTCCTTCTTATAAAGACACCAATTTTATCAGATGAGGGTCCTGTCCTCATGATTACATTCTAAAGGCCCTATCTCCAGATACAATCCCACTGGCAGGTTTCAACATAAAGATTTGGGGGGTAAGGGGCATGATTCAGCCCATAGTAACAGATCTAGGCAAAACCTATCAGGCAAAATACCTCTATCTACTCCACTCCATCCTCCATAAAGCAAGATTCACAGAAGCTTCAGAAGCCTATGCTGTGACATGGGAGAAAATAGATAAAAGATAAAGGTCAGACTTGAGAAAGTTTAATCCAGTTAAATAAAATTATGCCAAGATTTACCTACAAAGATTTAAAATTCAGACTTAGAAGAGGCAAGATTCCTGCGTTGTTGTTGTTGCTTTTACTTCATCCAAGATTACAACCACAGTCCCCTTTCAGCCAACTGGACAGAATGACTTTCCTAGTATAGGGCACCAGGAAACTGGTCTCAAAGAGTCACTGTGGGACCTCCCCAAATCCCCTCCAGAGGACAAACATTCCAAGCCCATGAATCCTGGTGAGGCAGGGCCAACCCTTCCTTGAACTGAATCTCTCATTTTCAGAAAATCCATTGGTTTTGATGTAACCATCAAAGCCTCATAGAAAGAATAATATTTTTTATAGTTTAGAGAAAAAGAAAAGGACATCTGGAATTAACTTTAAATGTGAAAGATAGTGACCTCATAGACGACATGCAGAAAAAAAAGTGGAATGAAGCCCACAGGCAGTTTTCAACATCAGAGACCCAAAGACGTGGATTATATTAACCATTAAAATACAAAGAAACATTGTCTGAAGATCAGGTCTTTTCCTCTATTTAGATTTCAGATTTGTATAGACTTATTTCCATTTTAAAGGGAAATAGACTTGAAAGTAATAAAGAATGGGCTTTAGAATCAAACAGGTCAAATCTCAATTTTTCACTAGCATGTTGGGTGATGTAGGTGAGAGAAATTCAAATTGCGGTTTTGAGTGTAGATTGCCAGATGAAGTACAAGATTCCAGGTAAATTTAAATCTCAGACCAAAGAAAATAGTTTTTTATCAGTATATTCCCAATGTGCGGGGCATTCTTATACAAAAAATGATCTGTTGTTTATCTGAAATTCAAATTTAAGATGGGTGCTAAGGGAGGGATGGATTGAGAGTTTGAGTTAGCATATGAAAACTGTTATATATAGAATGGATAAACAGCACGGTCCTACTGTATGGCATGAGGAACTATATTCAATATCCTGTGATAAACCATAATGGAAAAGAATATAAAAAGGAATGCATATGTATGTAAAACTGAATCAATTTGCTGTAGAGCAGAAACTCACACAACTAAGTTTCAATTAAGTATTTTCAAAAGGGAAAGCAAAAAATAAATAAATAAATAGAAAAACATGTAAGTTGGCATTCTATATTTACATCTGTACACCTGACCCAAGGACCTCTTCTTTAACAGTAGTGGTAAAAATATCCTCCTGCATACAAGTTGTGTGGGATAAATAATGGCAGAGACAAAGCACTTTGCACAGTGTCTGGCACTTAGGATATATGCTAAACAATAACTCTTTTTACTTATTATTTTAACAGCATAAAGAATAAGGATGGTATGTTGTATATTTGAATATTCCCATTGCTCTGTACACTTTATTTGGATGTATTTCTGTTAAAGTTCAGTTCAGTTCAGTCGCTCAGCCATGTCCGACTCTTTGCGACCCCATGAATCTCACCACACCAGGCCTCCCTATTCAACATCATCTCACGGAGTTCACTCAGACTCACGTCCATCGAGTCCGTGATGCCATCCAACCATCTCATCCTCTGTCGTCCCCTTCACCTTCTGCCCCCAATCCCTCCCAGCATCAGAGTCTTTTCCAATGAATCAGCTCTTCGCATGAGGTGGCCAAAGTACTGGAGTTTCAGCTTTAGCATCATTCCCTCAAAAGAAATCCCAGGGTTAATCTCCTTCAGAATGGACTGGTTGGATCTCCTTGCAGTCCAAGGGACTCTCAAGAGTCTTCTCCAACACCACAGCTCAAAAGCAATTCTTCAGTGCTCAGCCTTCTTCACAGTCCAATTCTCACATCCATACATGACCACAGGAAAAACCATAGCCTTGCTTAGACACCTTAGTCGGCAAAGTAATATCTCTGCTTTTGAATATATTATCTAGATTGGTCATAACTTTTCTTCCAAGGAGTAAGCGTCTTTTAATTTCATGGCTGCAGTCACCATCTGCAGTGATTTTTGAGCCCCAAAACATAAAGTCTGACACTGTTTCCACTGTTTCCCCATCTATTTCCCATGAAGTGATGGGACCGGATGCCATGATCTTCGTTTTATGAATGTTGAGCTTTAAGCCAACTTTTTCACTCTCCTCTTTCACTCTCAAGAGGCTTTTTAGCTCCTCTTCACTTTCTGCCATAAGGGTGGTATCATCTGCATATCTGAGGTTATTGATATTTCTCTCGGCAATCTTGATTCCAGCTTGTGTTTCTTCCCGTCCAGCGTTTCTCATAATGTACTCTGCATATAAGTTAAATAAGCAGGATGACAATATACAGCCTTGATGTACTCCTTTTCCT
>SJYQ01000327.1:474094-497843 GCA_006410935.1 Redunca redunca | reverse complement strand
CCCCCGCCGGACTACACAGTCCATGGAATTCTCCAGGCCAGAATACTGGTGTGGGTAGCTGTTCCCTTCTCCAGGGGATCTTCCCAACTCAGGGATCAAACCCAGGTCTCCCACACTGCAGGTGGATTCTTTACCAGCTGAGCCACAAGAGAAGCCCAAGAAACTGGAGTGGGTAGTCTAACCATTCTCCAGCGAATCTTCCTGACCCAGGAATCAAACCAAGGTCTCCTGCATTACAGGTGAATTCTTTACCAACTGAGCTATCAGGGAAGACCCCTAATTAGTGTCTGGTGAGTATTAATTCATTCCTTTTAATTCCTCTTTCTAGCTGATGAAATAACAAATGCAAAATATTTTTATATCAACTCCCATTTTCATATTTTTTTCCTGCTTAAAATTCATTTTATGAAAGCAGGTAGTCTCTTTTATCTATTGACATGCCTAAGGCTGGAACAGTTGTAACTGAGCAGGACACTATGAGACTTTCCCAGAATAGACACCCCCCTCCATGTCTTCTGTCCTGTCATTGGTCTGTAGAAATACTTTAGTCAAAGAATAAATTTAATCAGATAAGTGATAAAATGCAGATTGGAAAACAGTCAAGCAAGACAAAATAATACTTTGGCCATTAAAGAAAATCAAGGATCTTTAATTCTTACTCAAAGACTATAGGTGGTATTCTAAGCTATGTCTTTTGAGCTGTTTTGCAGATATTGAAACCCACAACAGGTGGAATAACTTAACTGTGCTGCCCAGAAACATGTAGACCCCAGACAGGTTGGAACCAGAAGGCTGATGATGCTGACGCCCAATTACTTCACCACCAACCAATCAGAAGAATGTCCACGAGCTAACCATGCCCTGCACTGTAAGACTCCTCACTACCCTTTCCAGAGTGGGTCACACAGTCTTGAGTGCATTAGCTATCTGTGCCTCCCTTTGCTTGGCAAAGCTATGAAAAGCTACTGTTTTCTATTTCATCCAAAACTTTGTCTCTGCATTTCTATTTGGCACTGGTGAACAGAGGCCAAGTTTCAGCAGGCTCTAGCACTTAGTCGACATTCAAAAGATAAAGCTGGAATAAAGTAATTAATGAAATAAAACAAATAGTAATAGAGAAAGTTGTATTTTTCCACAATAGCCATCAAACAGAGTTTGCTATTTTGACCAATTACTCTTAGTGCAACATCTTTAGGCCCTATTATGGTTAGCCAGGTTGTTCTGAGGCAATGTCTTTCAGTAAAATAATCTCCCTGATCCATAAATGTTCTTCTTACTGGACATTTCTTCTGTGAAGATCTTCCTCTTACTTCACATTTATTATCACTCTCTGGGTCCTCCACAGCCAATTACACACACAACTCTTGGACTGTCTCCTATTGCCTGTTATTTTAAACCAAGGTTTCCCAGCTGGACTGTTAGCCCCTCAATATGTGTCTTCAGTGTTCCTCCCAGTGTCACTGAGCTTCCCAGTCTCAGAAAAATATTCTCTCTGACTAAGTAGTCCACACTTATCCCTAATATCTGTTGAATGTATGGGTGAATTAGCAAGTGAGTTCAGTTCAGTTGTTCAGTTCGGTTCAGTCTTGTCCAACTCTTTGTAACCCCATGGACTGCAACACGCCAGGCCTCCCTGTCTATCACCAATTCCCGGAGTTTACCCAAACTCATGTCCCTTGAGTTGGTGATGCCATCCAACCATCTCATCCTCTGTCATCCTCTTCTCCTCCCACCTTCAATCTTTCCCAGTATCAGGGTCTTTTCAAATGAATCAGTTCTTCATATCAGGTGTCTAAAATATTGGAGTTTCAGCTCCTGCATCAGTCCTTCCAATGAATATTCAGGACTGATTTCCTTTAAGATGGACTGGTTGGATCTCCTTGCTCCAAGGGACTCTCAAAAGTCTTCTCTAACACCACAGTTCAAAAGCATCAATTCTTCGGCACTCAGCTTTCTTTATAGTTCAACTTTCACATCCATAGATGACTACTGGAAAAGCCACAGCTTTGACTAGATGGTGCTTTGTTGGCAAAGTAATGTCTCTGCTTTTTGATATGCTGTCTAGGTTGGTCATAACTTTTCTTCTAAGGAACAAGTGTCTTTTAATTTCATAGCTGCAGTCACCATGTGCGGTGATTTTGGAGCCCAGAAAAATAAAGTCAGCCACTGTTTCCCCATCTGTTTCCCATGAATTGATGGGACTGGATGCCATGATCTTAATTTTCTGAATGTTGAGTTTTAAGCCAACTTTTTCACTCTCCCCTTTCACTTTCCCCAAGAGGCTCTTTAGTTCTTCTTCGCTTTCTGCCATAAGGGTGGTGTTATCTACATACATGAGGTTTTTTTATATTTCTCCCAGCAATCTTGATTCCAGCTTGTGCTTCATCCAGTCCAGCATTTTGCATGGTGTACTCTACATATAAGTTAAATAAGCAGGTTGACAATATACAGCCTTGACATACTCCTTTCCCGATTTGGAACCAGTCTGTTGTTCCATGTGCAGTTCAACTGGCGTTGCTCCCTGACCTGCATAGAGATTTCTCAAGAGGCAGGTCAGGTGGTCTGGTATTCCCATCTCTTTCAGAATTTTCCACAGTTTATTGTGATACACACAGTCAAAGGCTTTGGCATAGTTAATAAAGCAGAAGTAGATGTTTTTCTGGAACTCTCTTGCTTTTTTGATGAGCCAACAAATGTTAGCAATTTGACCTCTGGTTCCTCTGCCTTTTCTAAAACCTGCTTGAATATCTGGAAGTTCACTGTTCACATACTGTTGAAGCCTGGTTTGGAGAATTTTGAGCATTATTTTGCTAGTATGTGAGATGAGTGCAATTGTGTGGTAGTTTGAGCATTCTTTGGCAATGCCTTTCTTTGGGATTGGAATGAAAATTGACCTTTTCCAGTCCTGTGGTCACTGGTGAGTTTTCCAAATTTGTTGTTATATTGAGTGCAGCACTTTCACAGCATCATCTTTTAGGATTTGAAATAGTTCAACTGGATTTCCATCACCTCCACTAGCTTTGCTTGTAGTGATGCTTCTTAAGGTCCACTTGACTTCACATTCTAGGATGTCTGGCTGTAGGTGAGTGATTACACCATCGTGATTATCTGGGTCATGAAGATCTTTTTTGTATAGTTCTTCTGTGTAGCTACTGAAGACCCTGAAAAATTACATATGATCTAGAAATGCTAAATTTCATTCTTCTTTAAGGTAACAAATTTAAAAGAATTTTAGAAGCAATCTTGTATGATATAGAGACAGGGGCAGAGACTGTTCTTCTCAAGAGAAGCGGTGAATATTTCCTACATTTCTCTATGAACTTGGCTTGTTACTTTATCTCATTTTTTCTCAGAAATAAAACCCTCCATTGACTCCTGTGACTCAGGGTGCAGTCTCCAGGATCCTCCTAGCTCACAACACTTACTCTGTGCAACAAGACACCCCCCACCCCCAGTCTGTGATGTCCTGGAGGACATGTGCTGTATTTATTTTGTCTCTAAAATCCCTTCAGTTACTGCTGCTGCTGCTGGTCCCTGACAAATTACAGATGATCTAGAAATGCTAAACTTCATGCTTCTTTAAGATAACAAATTTAACAGAATTTCAGAAGCAATCTTGGATGGTATAGAGAAGGGGGAAGAGACTTTTCTTCTCAGGAGCGAGAGAAGGAAGATGGGAGGTGTTCTGGAGGATCCTCAACACAAAGCATGCTGATGACAGCAAACTACCATACTCATTCTGGGGAAAGCCAGCTGAGGCCTGCATGTGCATCTGGGAGCAATTTGACACATAACACAAAACCAGAAACTCAGCGTTTATTTTTATTTTCCATCTGTTTTATGTACATCGTGAATGCACACATCTGTGAGGGAGGGAAAAAAGATAAACATATTATGGCCTCCAAATAAGATAAACGTGGAAATAATTTTTGCTAACTATACACAACTTAAAGGTCTCAACTCCATGCTGTGCTTTATTATATATTATATGTACATGCCTTACTGCTTATAGCTGGAATCTGCTACTTCCCAAGATACAGCCACAAAAATAGTTTTAGTATTTGTGCCTAGAGAATTCCATGGACAGAGGAGCCTAGCAGGCTACAGTCCATGGGGTCACAAAGAGTCGGACATGACTGACTCTTTTTTTTTTTTTCTCAAGTTGTCATTGTTAATAGAGATTTGAAATTATTTTCCAATTCTTTTCAAGAATGTTTTTTCTTTTATTTTTCAGTTCAGTCACTCAGTGATGTCTGACTCTTTGAGACCCCATGGACTGCAGCCCACCTGGCTTCCTTGTCCATTACCAACTCCTGGAATTTGCTCAAACTCATGTCCATCAAGTCAGTGATGCCAACCAACCAATTCATCCTCTGCCGTCTCCTTCTCCTCTGTCTTCAATTTTTCCCAGCATCAGTTTTTTTTTCCAGAACTGATCAGTTCTTTGCATCAAGTGGCCAAAGTATTAGAGATATCAATAAAGAGATATCTTTATTTAATTGTTGATGCTGGTCATTTGTTAGTTTTCTAAACTAGTGAATGTACAAAAAAATAAGAAAATATTCATTTGCATGATAAAAATCCTTTTATTAAAAAATCTAAATAACACAGTATAATAATATTATTATGTCCTTTATAATTTTTTAATAGGTATAAGGAAACATTTAACAACGGAGTCTTAAATTTACCAAAGTATTTTGCAAGGATTTGATTATTTACAGGTCTTTTTCTTCCTCTAAATTTGTAACAACAAAATAAATGTGGTTAGACTTCAGAAGCCTTAGGCAACATCTATTGTTTCACGAGAAAAATCTGTGTGTCCCAGAGTCCCATGGATCACCCCATGTGTGAATAATAACAACTGGCTATATTTGGAAATTGAAATGCTTCCATCTGTAACAGTGCTAGAGGGACTTCCTCTGAAAATGGGAAACTAGACATGGCATCTTTTCCTATTCAAAATCCTTCGAGGTGGCTGATGACAGAGTTTTAAAGTTGAATTCTTTAACATGTACAAGTTTAAAAACTGTCTAGAAAGACAAAATGTTAGGACAGTTTTCATTTTCTTCTTCAGTTGTTCAGGTATGGACCCTTGCCACCATGGAGCCCACTTGCTCAGGAAAGCCAAACTCTTTCTCAGCCTCTGGGGCAGGATGAAACTTAATGTAAGTCACCCTGCCCCTCATTAGAGGGCTTGGGAATCATTTTGCAAACCAACTGAAGCCAAATAAATGCAAAAGCATATTTTTCATGGCCTCTAGGAAAATTGTTCTTTGGTTCTTTCCCTTCCCCTCCCACACTCTGGCCTTGCTTCCTCTCCTCTCTTGTCCTGTCCTCCTGTCCGTTTCCTTTTCTCCTCCTTCTCCTTCTTCCCCTTCTCTCCACATGCTGTCATGTAGATATTCGGTTCAGTTCATTCATTCAGTCATGTCTGACTCTTTGCAACCACACAGATTGTAGCACGCCAAGCTTCCCTATCCATCACCAACTTCCAGAGCTTACTCAAATTCATATCCATCAAGTCAGTGATACCATCCAACCATCTCATCCTCTGTCATCCCCTTTTCCTCCTGCCTTCAATCTTTCCCAGCATCAGAGTCTTTTCTAGTGAGTCAGTTCTTCACATCAGGTGGCCAAGGTACTGGAGTTTCAACTTCAACATCAGTCTTTTTAATGAATATTCAGGACTGATTTCCTTTAGGATGGACTGGTTGGATCTCCTTCCAGTCCAACGGACTCTCAAGAGTCTTCTCCAACACCACAGTTCAAAAACATCAATTCTTCGGCACTCGGCTTTCTTTATAGTCCAAATTTCACATCCATACATCACTAACTGGACAAACCATAGCTTTGACTAGATGGAACGTTGTTGGCAAAGTAATATCTCTGCTTTCTAATATGCTGTCTAGGTTGATCATGGCTTTCCTTCCAAGGAGCAAGCATCTTTTCATTTCATGGCTGCAGTCACCATCTGCCGTGATTTTGGAGCCCAAAAAGATAATGTCTCTCACTGTTTCCACCTTTTCCCCATATATTTGCCATGAAGTGATTGGACTGGATGCCATGATCTTAGTTTTCTGAATGTTGAGCTTTAAGCCAACTTTTTCACTCTCCTCTTTCGCTTTCATCAAGAGACTCTTTAGTTCCTCTTCACTTTCTGTCATAAGGGTAGTGTCATCTGCATATCTGAGGTTATTGATATTTCTGCCGGCAACCTTGATTCCAGCTTGTGTTTCATCCAGTCCAGCATTTCACATAATGTACTCTGCATATAAGTTAAGTAAGCAAGGTGAGAATATACAGCTATGATATACTCCTTTCTCATTTTGATACCAGTCTATTGCTCCATGTCTGGTTCTAATTGCTGCTTCTTGACCTGCATACAGATTTCTCAGAAGGCAGGTCAGGTGGTCTGGTATTCCCATCTATTTAAGAATTGTCCAGTTTGTTGTGATCCACACAGTCAAAGGCTTTAGTGTAGTCAGTTAAGGAGAAGTAGATGATTTTCTGGATCTCTCTTGCTTTTTCAATGATCCAGTAGATATTGGCAATTTGATCTCTGGTTCCTCTGCCTTTTCTAAATCCAGCTTAAACACCTGGAAGTTCGTGGTTCATGTACTAGTGAAGCCTAACTTGGAGAATTTTGACCATTACTTTGCTGGTGTGTGTGAGATGAACAAAATTGTGTGGTAGTTTGAACAGTCTTTGGCATTGTCTTTCTTTGGGATTGGAATGAAAACGGACCTTTTCAAGTCCTGTGGCCACTGCTGAGTTTTCCAAATTTGCTGGCGTATTAAATGCAGCACTTTCATAGCATCATCTTTTAGGATTTGAAATAGCTCAACTGGAATCCTATCACCTCCACTAACTTTGTTCATAGTAATGCTTCCTCATGATTCTGACAAGACTCACAGATAACTCTTGCTTGTCTGCCTTAAAATCCTCCTTTTTTATTATTGATTGTTATCCCTATTGCAATTACTTGAATACAATCATCTCCTAATTTCTGGCACAGTTTACCTTCACACTAACATCCTGAATGTTTCCACCACATTCCAAAAAGCAGCAGTGCTTTGGCACATGGTACAATGCTTCAGTCTGTTCCACAACTAGAAGAAACAGGGTCTTTACTGCCCCTGGTCTGTATCCTCCATTCAGTTAGCTTGACATTTTATAGTTTACTATGAGAACATCTCCAAAGCCCATTTTTAAGTACTTTTATTTATTTATTTGGCTACCTAGGCCTTAGTGATGGCACAAAGGATCTTTAATTATGGCATGTAAACTTTTAGTTGTGGCATGTGGGATCAAGTTCTCTGACCAGGGAACAAACCCAGTCCCCCTGCTTTGGGAACACAGAGTCTTAGCCACTGGACTAAGACTAGGGCAGTCTCAAAGCCCAATTTTAATTTCTATATCAACATTGGGGTTTTGAGTAGCAAGGGATAGAAACTGAAAAGCAAAAGATATTTGAGTTTCCCATTTGGGAATCTAATATAGAGACTCCAGTTCTGACAGTGTGAATCTGCTTTCTTGTCTTGAGTCTTGTCTTGGCTTTGCTCGAGTCTTGACTAGCAGAAAGATATTCTGTGTCACATTTGTGGAGGTAAACAAAGACCAAGCAAATAAGAACTAGCAAGGGCTATTTATTCAGAACTTACTAAAGACCAAATTCTAGTAAGACAGAGTGGGATCTCAACCAAGCCAGATTATCAACTTGATTTTTTGGATGAAGTCTTTGGGATTCTCCATTAAGCTAAAAAGTGTGTTCATTTGGAGGCTGACATTTTTAATGTGAAATGAGAAGCAGTATGAATATATGAATGCTGAGTATCCTATATCCTAAGAAATGAGCTGCCTCCATAATCAGCAGGCCAAGAGGTCTGGACACTCCTGCCAGTGGGCTCTATTGCTGTGATAACCAGACTCAATCATGCATTGTTGTACATGGCCTGAGAAGAGCAAGCTGAAGCCTCTCTCTGCTTGGATTTTCCCCCGGAGATGGGGGTTGTCCAGAAAAGTACACACTGATAAAATTTGGCACCAGATTGAAATGGAAAGATTCTAAATACTCTGGGAAAATGTTTCGTCTACAGAAATGAGGCATCACCTCACACTGGTCAGAATGGCCATCATCACAAAGTTTACAAACAATACAAACTGAAGACAATGCGCAGCAAAGGGAGCCCTCCTACACTGTTGGTGGGAATAAAAGCTGGTGCAGTCATCATGAAGACCAATATGGGGGTTCCTCCAAAAACTAAAAATAGAGCTACTATATGATCCATCAGTCCAACTCCTGGACATATACCCAGAGAAAACCGTAATTCAAAAAGATACATGCACCTCAACGTCCATTGCTGCACTATTTACAATAGTCAAGACACAGAAGAAAGCTAAATTTCCATTGACAGAGAAATGGATAAAGATGTGGTACATATACACAATGGAATATAACTCAGCCTTTAAAAAGAATGAAATAATGCCATTTGCAGCAACATGGATGAACTTAAGATTATTATACTACATGAAGTAAGTCATACAAAGACAGATATCATATGATATCACTTATCACTTTTAAAAAATGATACAAATGAATTTAGTAATGAAATAGACTCACAGACTTCAAAAAAAAAAAAATTATGGTGAGGGATTGGGAGCAGGAGGAGAAGGGGACAACCGAAGATGAGATGGCTGGATGGCATCACCGACTCGATCGACGTGAGTCTGAGTGAACTCCGGGAGGTGGTGATGAACAGGGAGGCCTGGCATGCTGCAATTCATGGGGTCGCAAAGAGTCGGACACGACTGAGCGACTGAACTGAACTGAACTGAACTGAAGAGGAAAGGAGGGGGAGGAGGGATAAATTAGGAGATTGATATGAATGTATACACACTATTATATATAAAATAAATAATCAGCAATCACCTACTGTATAGCAGAGGAGTTCTACTCAATATTCTTAATAATCTATATGGGAAAGAATCTGAAAAAGAATGGATATATGTATATGTATGTGCTTACCAAGTGACTCAGTGGTAAAAAAATCCACCTGTCAATGCAGGATTTGCAGGCTCAATCCTGGGTCGGGAAGACCCCCTGGAGAAGAAAATAGCAATTCACTCCAGTACTCTTGCCTGGGAAACCCCATGGACAGAGGACCTGGTGGACTACCGTCCATGAGATTACAAAGAGTTGGACACAGCTGAGTGACTAAATAACAACATATATATTTATAACTGAATCACTTTTCTGTATACCTAAACTAACAATGTTATAAACCAACTATGCTCCAACATAAAATAAAAACTAAATGTAAGAAGATGGCCTCTCTGCTTCTGGGAGTAGCATTGCACTGATGTGAGCTGCTCTGAAACTCCTGTCATTGCTTCACTCCCAAACTAAAGGCAGGAGCACAGCAGGGCAGTGGAGGGAGAGCCCTGGGAAGAAGACTCCACACCTGCCCTCGGGATGGGAAGCCTGCAGTGGGAAACAACAAAACTCATCACCGTAAAACCACTTTAGCTTGAATTTCCAATTTCTTACCACTCAAATATCCTGAAAGTTCATATTCTCAAGCTTCTAGTCACTTAGTATTTTATTTCCTCAGCAAGATTCAAACTCTCTGAGGGCCATTTCATTTATGTAGTTACATACTGCACATTGTCAAGCCATGCTGTAAAGTGTTAATTAACAGCCGTTGCATTCAAAGTGGTAACGTTTATTAAACAATAAAAAATGAATTTAATAAATTTTAAAACTCAACGTCTTGGTCTGTTTGAGCTGCTGTAACAAAATACCACAAACTGGGGGGCTGAAGGACAGGTATTTATTTCTCATGGCTCTGGAGGCTGGAAGTCTGAGATCAGGGTGCCAGCATGGCTAGGCTCTGGCAAGCACCCCTTTCTGGGTTGCAGACTGTTTGCTGACTGCTTTCTTTGCCCTCATATGGTAGAAGGTGCTAGATCTCTTTTATAAAAGCATTAACCCTGTTCCTAAGGGCTCCATTCTCATGACACATCACCTCTCTAAAGCCCCACCCCTGAATACCATCACATTGGGCATTAGGATTTCAACATATGAATTTGAAGAGGGTTGAACATTCAGACCATGGAACTTAATATTAATAAGCATATCATAGAGTACTTACCTGACCTTCAGAGCAGGAGTCATTTATCTGTTTTTTTTTCTGATCATAGTCATCCAGCCCTTAACTGAGGCACCTGTTCAGTGACGATGGGACGATGAGTCTGGCATACCAGCATATGCACCAATGGGCTTCACAACAGCCAAACCCATAGGCACTGCTATGACTTCAATTTGCAGTGAGGCTTCAAGAGTTTCTGTACATGATTCAAGAACAGACAGCTAAAATACAGAAAATCTGGAATTAAAAGATGGGTCATCTGATTTCAGAGCACAACCCATGGTGAAGTGTTCACCCTCCTGGTGTGTCTGTACCAATACATATTAACTGAATCTCTCAAAGGCTTCGAATTTATTCTTTTTATCCAAGACCTTTTATTTAAATCTAGTTTCACTGGATTCTTATTACTTGCTCTTAAATAAAACCAAGATCTTGGTGATGCTGCTTCTAGGGTGTCACTGCTTCTAGACTCTAATGTCTGATGGAGCAAGGAAATGTGTGTTTGTATAATGCTATGTATATACGTCGGAAAAGGCAATGGCAACCCACTCCAGTACTCTTGCTTGGAAAATCCCATGGGAGGAGGAGCCTGGTAGGCTACAGTCCGTGGAGTCGCGAAGAGTCGCACACGA
This sequence comes from Redunca redunca, assembly GCA_006410935.1. Taxonomy (NCBI): domain Eukaryota; kingdom Metazoa; phylum Chordata; class Mammalia; order Artiodactyla; family Bovidae; genus Redunca; species Redunca redunca. The sequence continues at coordinate 487,063 of SJYQ01000327.1, read as the reverse complement.
CTGAGAGACTTCATTTTCACTTTTCACTTTCATGCATTGGAGGAGGAAATGGCAACCCACTCCAGTGTTCTTGCCTGGGGAATCCCAGGGACGGCGGAGCCTGGTGGACTGCTGTCTATGGGGTCGCACAGAGTCGGACATGACTGAAGTGACTTAGCAGCAGCAGCAGCAGCATGTACGTACATGTATCTATAGATATTTCTATATGTAAATATCTGTATCTGTATTAAGATAAACATGAATTTATACTGACATCTTTAATTCTTTACTACATGAATCATTCTATCTGCCTTTGCTGAATTGCCTATACATTCCCACTCCAACAGTTAGAAATCTGACTGCCACTTTGAAATTCACTCTTCCTGCAATAAACTTCTGGGTTTTAACAAATCAGGGATGTCAAGGTATTGACCATTATAGTACCAAATAATATAGCTTTACTGTCCTAAAACTCCACTAGACTTCATCCATTCTACTATTCCCCAACCACTGTCAATTATTGATATTCTTACAGTCCTTATAAGTTCACCTTTTCCAGAATATCCTATAATCAATTGTTGCTGTTCAGTTGCTCAGTCATGTCTGACTCTGAAACCCTAAGGACTGCAGCATGCCAGGCTTCCCTGTCCTTCACCATCTCCGGAGGTTTGCTCAAACTCATGTCCATTGAGTTGGTGATGACATCCAACCATCTCATCCTCTGTTGTCCCCTTCTCCTCCTGCCTTCAATCTTTCCCAGCATCAGGGTCTTTTCAGTGAGTCAGCTCTTTGCATCAGGTGGCCAGAGTGTTGGTGCTTCAGCTTCAACATCGGTCCTTAGAATGATTATTCAGGGTTGATTTCCTTTAGGATTGACTGGTTTGACCTCCTTGCAGTCCAAGGGACTCTCGAGTCTTCTTCAGCACCACAGTTGGAAAGCATCAACTCTTTGGTGATCAGCCTTCTTTGTAGTTCAACTCTTGCATCCATACATGACTACTGGAAAAACCATAGCTTTGACTAGATGGACCTTTGTCGGCAAACTGATGTCTCTGGTTTTAATATGCTAAGTTGTCATAGCTTTCCTTCCAAAGAGCAAGCATCTTTTAATTTCATGGCTGCAGTCAATTATAAGCTTGCATTTAATAAATTTATATCTATATTAAAATAACTGTGTGATAAATAAATGCAGTACAGTTGACCCTTGAACAACATGGGGACTGGGGCACCAACCCTTCCTGCAGTCGAAATCCAGATATAACTTTATAGTCTGCCTTCCATATCTGAAATTTCTACATCCACAAATTCAACCAACCACAGATCAGGTAGTAATGTAGTATGTATCTTTGGGGAAAAAAAGTCACATGTAAGTTGATACCTGCATTTCAAAGATGTGTTGTTCTAGGGTAAACTGTATACATGTGATGTCTAGAATAACAAAAAGAGATAAAATTGCTTACTCAAGATCACACCTTCACTTATTATTTTGAATGGCATTAATTATTTTAAAATATAAATAGTGCAGAAAAGTCTACATATTTTATTATTATCTGTATCCTGATTTCTTCTTAAAATGATTTGAGATGGGCATCAAAATGATGACAGATGTGTCAGCCCGTCCTTCCTTAGAGCTGGGACCCCACATGATGGCCCAGGTATCCACACAGCAGTGCAGAGGCAGTAGAAGGTCCAAAATTAGATGTCCAGTGGGAAGAGCTAGGGGTCTGAGAAACAGATTTTGACTTCAAGAGTCCATAGAGGGATGCATACCCAGACACAGCTCACTTCACCCAGGTGTTTTTACAGCAGAGACATTTTGATTTTGCCTAAAACCAATAAATAAATAAAATATTATATATACCATAAAGTTTCCATAGAACTGCATGGACAGGATGAGGGATGCGGTGCTGCTGGTAAATGGCCTAGGAACAGAAGCCCCTGTAGGACTGGGGGAGCTATGGGGCAGCCAGCATGCTCAGGTCCACATGTAGATCTAGTCTGGATCTAAGAAGTCTCCAGGGGCATGTGAAGGTCATCCTTCAGTCATATTTTCTCTGTACAGAGACCCTGTCTCCAAGGGTTTCATAACAAGACCAGTTTTTATAAAAATTTCACATGTGCAGAGACTTGCAAATGTTTGGCTGGAAAACCATGTGATCCTTCTAATAATTTCTGAATGGTTGTACAGCATGGTATCCATGCGATGGGCACTTCTTTGACATTGTCATTGCTTCATTGTGTAGTTTCTATTTCTGGCACTGCCACTCAGTTGTTTGTCTCTAGATATACTCTGTGCTAGCTTGATTTTTTTTCTTTCTTTATTCACTGGAATGCGAGAAGTTACTTGAAGTACATAGAACAACTTGTTCCCTAGGTGCTGACCATTTGTCTGCATTGGCATCTAGCCTCACAATGCGAGATCCTGTATTTTCTGTAAGAAAAATAGGACATTACTAAAGGTGAGTTGCTTACAACACGGCAAGAAGTTGTACCACTACAATTTTTTCCTTTTGTGATACACTTTTTAGCGATCCCTAAAAATCCTTCTCCAAAAATAAGGTATCCTATTTTTCCTTGAAGTTATCCATTAATTTTTTGTAGGTCATTCTTTTTTAATATATTGAGCCACAGTAATCAAATTATTAAGCAATATAACTCTGATAATGCTGTTTGTCTACTTAAAATGAATCAATTCTCCATTGAGGTGTGAAAGTCTTATTGCATGCCGATTCTGTTTTCCAAAATATCAGTGAATTTCCTCAAAGTACTGGAACTCTGTTGTGCCCTGAACTTTTATAAACAACCTCATCCAGGAATCCTGTATATCATCCAACCAAAAAAAATATTGGTCATCCAAGCCATGACTCATTCATTCATTTATACAACAAAAAATGACAAAGATTTCTAGATGTCCAGGCCTTGTGCTAATTTGCTAAGATTATAAAAATACGTAGGATATATCATCACTGTTATGGTTACAAGCCAAGATCATGTGTAAGCAAACAGTTACAATAAGACACCACAAAGCCTACTATATAAATCAACACAGTATAAAAATGAATGTATAAATTTGGCAACACCAATTTTTCCCTAGGTTGTCAGAAAAAGACTTACAAAAAAGTGTTACCCCAAAACTTAGTTTAAAAGTTAAATAAAAGTTTCATGGTTATGAAATAAGAGGGTGGCTCCAGGAAAAATATGGTCCATTTCTAGGGTAGAAAATGCATGGTGATCTTGGAAAACTAAATAATTGAAAGTTATCATGGTAAAAACTAATAATATAGTCTGTTTCTATAAGAAATGAGGCTGGAGGAAAAGGCAGGGTCATAAAGACTTTCATTGACATGCAAAGAAGCTTTGACTTTGTCCCACCAGTTCAGTTCAGTTCATTTCAGTCACTCAGTCATGTCCGACTCTTTGCAACCCCATGAATCACAGCATGCCAGGCCCCCCTGTCCATCACCAACTCCTGGAGTTCANTCCATACATGACCACAGGAAAAACCATAGCCTTGACTAGAAGGACCTTAGTCGGCAAAGTAATGTCTCTGCTTTTGAATATGCTATCTAGGTTGGTCATAACTTTTCTTCCAAGGAGTAAGCGTCTTTTAATTCCATGGCTGCAATCACCATCTGCAGTGATTTTGGAGCCCCCAAAAATAAAGTCTGACATTGTTTCCACTGTTTCCCCATTTATTTCCCATGAAGTGATGGGACTGGATGCCATGATCTTTGTTTTCTGAATGTTAAGCTTTAGGCCAACTTTTTCACTCTCCACTTTCAGTTTCATCAAGAGGCTTTTTAGCTCCTCTTCACTTTCTGCCATAAGTGTGGTATCATCTGCATATCTGAGGTTATTGATATTTCTCCCAGCATTCTTGATTCCAGCTTGTGTTTCTTCCAGTCCAGTGTTTCTCATGATGTACTCTGCATATAAGTTAAATAAGCAGGGTGACAATATACAGCCTTGACATACTCCTTTACCTATTTGAAACCAGTCTGTTGTTCCATGTCCAGTTCTAACTGCTGCTTCCTGACCTGCATACAGATTTCAGCAGATCTGTTTACCAGTGGGCTGCTGCTCAAGTGCTCCAATTCTAAGACCCTGTAATCTACCAGGCTTATTCCACTCAGGTTTTATAACCATAAACAACAGCACTGGTCAGGATGTCCTTTCAGGGGCTATTATTTTGTTTGTTTCAAACAAGTTATTCTGGATCATGATGTCTCAACTTCACACACATAGGACACTGCTCATGTGTGAAGCCCAGGGCATAAAACAAGAAGACAAATGTCCAGGCACTGTTTTATCACAGCTCCTCTCAATCCCAGAATCCACAATAGCCCTGAAGACCCAGAAGTCATTTCATGTACTTGGCTACATGAACTCTTTACAATCCTTGCAACAGTGTTGGCCCAACTCCCTCACTTCCAGTCCCCTTGGTGGTTATGTTTCTTTTTGCTCTCAAACTCCATTCTAATGAATCCCTGCTTTTTTTTTATTCTTAACATTAATAATAAAACCAAGTCCATGTACAACTCTTCAAAACATCAAGTTCATCATAAATCTTGCTGTAGCATGAAGCATTTGCCAGTAATAACTATTGAAACTGCAAGAGTATAAATTCCTTAAGGTGAGAGCATATCACCTGAATAAGTATTCAGTGCTGGTCTTCAATGCTGGTACTCAGTGAGCATTTGTTGAACAAGGTAAGTGACTGATTTGCGTCTCCCACCACATTCCAGGGTGGCAGGAATCATGCCTGATTTATTCCTGGCATTCTGTCTCATAGTGAGTAAATGGTTAATGAATGTTTATTAAATGAATTTCCCCCTTTCTCATGGTAAAAAAAAAACACATGTAATATGTACCATATGTGTTTGGTACATGAGTATCAGCACATGAGTAAGTCATTTTTTGCTGTCTCCTATTGCCTTTGTTATTTATGAATGCATGGTTTCTTGCTTCAACAGAAGGCAACTTTTTCCATTATTTTTTTCTGTCTATTCATTGCAAAAAAGATTAATGTATCATTTGCTGAGCCAAGCAATTCTGTTAGATACTTCAAGGATGCAACAATAAATAAGACATAGGGCATCAAGGACCTCGTGAAACAAACATTGTCAATATAGCTTGTCAACATACAACACTATGTAAGTTTACAGGAGGGACCATTTACAGGCATATCTCATTTTATTGCCCTTCACTTTATTGTGCTTCACAGATATTGCATTTTTTTTTTAACAAATTGAAGGTTTGTGGCAACCCTGTGTCAAGTAAGTCAGTCAGTACCAATTTTCCAACAGCACTCACTTTGTGTCTCTGTGTCACATTTTTATAGTTTTCACAATATTTCAAATATTTTTCATTATGTTGTTGCTATGGGTATCTGTGATCAGTAATCTAGTAATCTTTGATGTTACTACTGTAGCTGTTTGGAGGAGCCACAAACTAAGACTGAATTTAATCCCTGAATATTGTATATTTTCTGATGGCTATACTGACTGGTCATTTCCCTGACTTTCTTCCTCTTCTCAGGCCTCCCTATTTTCTAGGACACAAGGATATTGAAAGTAGATCTATTAATAACCCTTCAATAGACCCTAAGTGTTCAGGTGAAAGGAAGGTTTGCACACCTCTTAATTCAAAGGTTAGAAATGTTAAGCTAAATGAGGAAGGCGTGTCAAAAGCCAACATAGGCCAACAGCCAAGCCTCTTGAGCCAAATAGTTAGACAAGTTGCAAATGCAAAGGAAAATTCTTGAAGGAAATGAAGGGTGTTACTGCAGTGAACTTGAGAATGGTAAGAAAGTAAAACAGTCTTATTGCTGATATAGCTAATTGAGTGGTCTGGGGAGAAAATCAGACCCACTACAATGTTACCTTAAGCCAAAAACTAATCTAGAGCCAGACCCTTACTCTCTTCAAGTTTAAGAAAGCTGAGAGAAGTGGCTGCAGAAGAAAAGTTTGAAGCAAGCAAAGCAAAATAAATAAATTAGGAATGAATAAGAGAATGAAGTTGCAAAAAACTTAGCCTGATCATTTACATGTCAATTTCTACTTTTTCCAATATCACCTTTAAAATTGTTAAATATTTTTCTTGTGACATTTATTTCATGATTGTGAAGATGACTGGGATAATCATTTTATGATGTATATAAGTCAAATCATTGTGCTGTATACTTTAAAATTCTACAATGCTGTAAGTCAATATACTGTATAAATAATAGTCTTGCCTGGATAATCTTATGAACAAAGGAACCTTGCCTATTGTAGTCCATGGGGTCACAAAGAGTCAGACATGATTTAGAGACTGAACATCAACAACAAATTACCAGGAAAGAATATGCTTCACTAAGTATGTGATTAGCAATAGATATTGGACAACCCAAAATTGTGAAATAAGCAGCTAAATTATCCATATTTGTCTGTGAGTTGTCATTCAATACCCCACCTTCTAACATCCTTAGGCAAATACTAAAAATTCTAATGCTTGCAGGCTGCAGCAATGCTTTTCCTCACATGAGAGATTAAAATGATAATGAAAGGCAAACCAGCCTTTGTAGTGAATGCAGGTTCAAATTTGCTCAAATTACAAGGCAGGCCAATAACTAAAGACAGCTTTCTAACTCTCCAGTATGATGAGCAGCCTTCTGAAGAGATTTAAATTTAAAACCATGATTTTTTGTCTTAAGTATTACTTAAGTGATTATTACACAGTGTAAAAATGAATGCATAAATCTGGCAACACCAATTTTTCCCTAGGTTGTCAGAAAAAGACTTACAAAAAAGTGTTACCCCAAAACTTAATTTAAAAGTTAAATAAAAGTTTCATGGTTATGAAATAAGAGGGTGGCTCCAGGAAAAATTTTGTGTGTAAACAAGGGCCAGAAAAAAATATATAAACAAGTAAAAAATATACATAGAATAGAATCTTTCTCATGGTCTCACCAAGTCTGCCAGAATTAGGGTCTCAACCTACAGACTCCTATCCTGCTGTGGTTTCTAGAGTAACAGTGTAATTCCCACCAGAGTGCAAGTGATATAATTTCAGGCTTGATATTTGGATAAATATATTTAATATCAGTATGGGGGCTTAAAATGTGATTAATCCAAGAAAACTATTGACTTAAAAATAAGTAAAATTTGTTGTTTGTGCTTTTGGTGTTTTATCAAAAAGTCATTGTCTAACATAAGTTCATGAAGGTTTAACTCCTATCTTTTTTCCTAAGAATTTTACATGTTTAGCTCTTGTATTTTCATTTATGACCGATTTAGAGTTAATTTTTGTATCTGACATAAAATAGTCAAAATCATCTTTTTTTTTTTTTTTTTTTTACACATGAGGATGTCCAGTTGTCCCAGCATCATTTGTTGATAAGACTATTGATTTCCCATTAAATTGTCTTGGTGCCCTGGTTGAAAGTCAGTTGACCATATCAAGAGTTTATTTCTGGGTTCTCAATTCTGTTTGTTGATCTATATGTCCTCCCATCTTCCAATACCACACTGCCTTATGGCTTGTATTGTTTTGAAATTGAAAAATGTGAATCCTCCAAGGTTTTTTCCTCAAGATTGTTTTGACTGGACCATATTGCTTACAATTTCATTTGGATTTTGAATAAGCTGGTCAATTTATTGAAAAAGTAGCTGGTATTTTATTGAGGATTGTGTTGAGTCTATAAAGCAATTTGGGGAGTATTACCATCTTAACATTACTGAATCTTCTAATCCATGAATATAGGATATATGTTTATCTAAGTCTTTTCATTTATTTTGACATTTTATAGTTTTCAGTGTATAGGTCTTACACTTCTTTCATTAAATATGTCCTAAAGACTTGATTATTTTTGATACTGCTATAAATGGAATTGTTTTCTTAATTTAATTGTGAATTGACCATTGCTGCTGCTGCTTAGTTGCTCAGTCATGTATGACTCTCTGTACCCCATGGACTGTAGCCCACCAGGCTCCTCTGACCTCAGAATTTTCAAGGCAAGAACACTGGGTTGCCATTTCCTCCTCCAGGGGATCTTCCTGACCTAGAGATCGAATCTGCATCTCTCCTGTCTCCTACACTGGCAGGCAGATTCTTTACCACTAACTCCACCTGGGAAGCTGGTGACTTTTATCCTGAGACCTTGGGGAACTCATTCATTAGGTCTAGTCAATTTTTATTTGATTCCTTAGGATTTTTTAAATACATAAAGTTTCCATTCTGTGTGTCTTTTGTTTCATTTTCTTGTCTAATTTCCCTGGCCAGAATTCCTAGTACAAGGCTGATAGCTAGTTTTTTAAAAATACAAAATGACAAGGCGTGGCAAGGATGGGTGGGAATGTTCAGTTTTGCTTCCAGTGCCAGACAAAACCAAGCCAAAGCCTTCTGTTTCCAGGTGAGCCTTCTCTTGTCCTGGAGAAACCACCAGGATTGTCAAGAGCACATTCATTTCCCTCCACGTGGAATGTGGCCGCCAGATGTGAAGAACACCTTTCAGTTTTAGGATCCTGAGTGGGAGGAGAAGGAAAAAGGGAAGACAAAGTGTCCACTGAATGGAAGGGTGAGGTAAGGAGAGAGGAAGGGGAGAGGATGGGAGGGGAGAGAGAGGGAGGAAGGGGTGGAAAAGGGAAGAGGAGGAGGGGAAAGTAGGGGAGGGGGAAGAACAAAGTCCCTCCTGTTTCACAACCTGATCTGGGTGACTAAACCCTCCCCCAGGCTGCCCATGCTCTCCCTGGAGGAACTGGGCTCAGAAATGCAGCTTCTCATCCCTTTTCAAGTCCTCCAACACTTGCTGTATTCAGTGTAATTTAGGTCTCTAGAATACCTGTGAGGATGCTTAGGGATCTCAAAATCCCAGCTCCTGTTCTACATCTTATGTTATGGGCTGAATGTTTGTGTCCTCTCAAAATTTATATATTGAAGCTCTAACCCTGAGAGGGATGGTGTTAGAAGGTAAGGCCTTTGGGAGGTGAATGGGTTTAGATGAGGTCACAAGCATGGGATCCCCTTGATGGATTAGTGCCCTTACAATAGAGGAAGAGAACAGAGCTCTCTCTGCCCCATGAAAATACAGGGAGAAGGCAGCAGTCTGCACTCAGGAAGAGAGCAGCTAACAGGAAGCAAGACCTGAAGCTGGGACTTCAGATCTCCAGAACTGTGAGAAAGCCACGTCTGCCGTCGAACCCTGTGTGGTGTATTGATTTGATATGATTTCAAATCCGTCTGTTTATGACTCAAGGAAAGTTGTTTTAATCCACTTTGTTTATGACAAAGATGAACTGGTTTTTAGAAGTGAAGTTTTTCTGATGTAAGAATGAAGTCATCTGTGTCAGAGTGTCATCATCTCACCTGTTGTCACTGACATGCACTCAGTAGCCCAGCTGCTGAGGGGCCTGCTGGGTGCTTGCTCATTCAAAACTCATGGAAAGGCAACTGGGCCAAGGGACGTAGTTAGACTATAAATATTGAAGTTTCTTCTGGGGCAAAAACTGTTCTTAGCTGGTCTAGCTCTCCTAAGATCTTGAGACACTTGCTCCTGTCAAGACCAGGCTACTCTTGCTCAGCAGTGCCCGCCAACACCAGGTTCTCATTCCCTAGCAATGTGTGCCAGAAACAGGGACTTTTATGTATACTCTGGCTGCTAGGCATAAGCTCTCAGTTGGAAAAGCCACCTCTCCCATGAAGCCAAAACTCCTAGAAAAGGTATGCCTTAAATTAAATTCAGATTTATTTCTATTCCCTTGCCTGGATAAAGGGCTCCCCTGGTGGCTCAAAGAGTAAAGAATCTGCTTCAGTGCAGGAGATCCAAGTTCGATCTCTGGGTTGAGAAGATACCCTGGAGAAGGAAATGACAATCCACTCCAGTACTCTTGCCTGGAGAATTGCATGGAAAGAGGATCCTGGTGGGCTATGTTCCATGGGGTAGCAAAGAATTGGACACAACTGAGTGACTAACATTTTCACTTTCTGTCTGGAAAAAAATAGTGGAATTTGCCTATTATTTAGGGCTTCCCAAATGGCACAGTGGTAAAGAATTCAGCTGCCAATGCACGATTTGATCAAGAGACAGCGGTTTGATCCTTGGGTCAGAAAGATCCCCTGGAGGAGGAAATGGCAATCCACTTCAATGTTCTTGCCCAGAAGATCCCATCGGCAGAGGAGCATGGCAGGCTATAGTCCATGGGGCTGCAGAGTCAGACATGCTTGAGAGATTTAGCACATACATATATTAAATCACTTAGTATACTAAATTATTTCTTTTTCACCTTATTAAGACATTATCCTAGATGCTGTTAGTCTGTGAACTTATAAATCCCACAGTGAATATATGTTAAATGAAATATTGGCAAAGATGATTTTAGTCTCTGAGCATAATTTGTCATCCCCTTGCAAACAAAACAGCCCTCCTCACCCGCCACCACCCCGCCTACCTGTGGTCCTCTGTTATGGCAGCCTGAGCTCACAGAGACCGGCACCTATAAGGAAGATTCATGATGTACAAAAGGAAACTCAGGCAAGGACCCACTTTACTTCATCTGTCTTTGGGAACTTCTGTCAGATTGTTTGAAAATCAACTTTATTGTGTAATTTGCATATAGTAAAATACTCTCATTTAAGCTGTAAAGTGATGAATTTTGACAAATGCATACCCTTTTATAAGCACCACTGTAATCAAGAAATGGAACACTTTTAGCATCCCCAAAAGCTTTCTCACACCTTTCTCAAAGTCAAGTCTTTGACTGCCCAACTCCAAGATCTAGAAAGCCACCACTTTGCTTTCTGTAAAATCATTGTGAATGGTGACTGCAACTCTGAAATTAAAAGATGTTTGCTACTTGGAAGAAAAGCCATGACAAACCTAAACAACATGTTAAAAAGCAGAGACATCCCTTTGCTGACAAAGGTCCATATAGTCAAAGCTATGGTTTTTCCAGCTGTCAGGCACAAATGTGAAAGATGGGCCATAAAGAAAGTTGAGTGCCAAAGAATTGATGCTTTCCAGTTGAGGTGCTGGAGAAGACTCTTGTGACCCCCTTGGACTGTAAGGAGATCAAACCAGTCAATCCTAAAGGAAATTAATCCTAAATATTCATTGGAAGGACTGATGCTGAAGCTCCAATATTCTGGCTGCCTGATGCAAAGAGTCAACCCATTGGAAAAGACCCTGATGCTGGGAAAGATTAAAGGCAAGAGAAGGGGATAACAGAGGATAAGATGGCTGGTTGGCATCACCAATTCACTGGACATGAGTTTGAGCAAACTCTGGGAAATAATGAAGGATGGGGAAGCCTGGCATGTTGCAGTCCATGGGATTGCAAAGAGTTGAACACAAGTGACCAACTAAAGAACAACAACAAAATAGATCAGTTTTGCCTTTTCTCTAATGTCATATAAATGGAAATGTACAGTAGAAAAATATTCATGGTCTCTGTAGGGCTTACAATATACTTATTAACTTATCCATAGGTACTCCATATTAACATTAGCTTCCAACATAATACAGGAACTTTACCCTATATAGTTCTAACTGCGCTCATTTTGTGATACAATGATTATTCCTATTTTATTTATATATGTTATAAACTCAACAATACATTATATTCTCACTTTATGTAACTTTATGGAATTTAAAGAAATTGAGAGATGAAAAGAGAGAAAGTACATTTTTAATGAGTTTATTGTAGTAACCTTATCTATTATTATTGGTTTGCTTCTTCTTTTCCTGTGAAATTGAGTTACTAGTAGACAACGTCATTTCTTTATTCTAATATAGTTTTGCTTCTAAGTACATTAAAGTTACTTAAAACACATTCTACTTTGAGGAAATTTATCATTTTTTACCCAAATGACAGGCTGAATATTTTTAAATGTTTATTTAAACCATAGCTTGGATTGAGTCAGTTTGGAGCAGATATTTAATTTTATTCTCCTGGTAATCAGTGAGTGAGGGCTCCAAAGAAATGCTAAAAGTTCTAATGTAAAGAAAGACAACACATTTTCTCTGTACATATGAGTTTTAGTGGAATTAAAAGTTTTGATTCTGCTACCTATCTGTCCTAGTTAATTTCTAATCACCCTTAGTAGCTACCACGCAGTATGCGCAGGTCTGAAATTCCCCCAGGAAGCTCATGTATTAGATTATCTATTTCTCACTAAGGTTTTCCAGGAGGTGGCCTTGTCTCTTTTTACAGTGTGGAGGCTAGAGCAGGGTGAGGTTAAGAAATGTGTTCAGAATCAGACAGAAGTCCTGCTTATAAGGCCCAGGTGTCCTTCTCTTCCTGCTTTTGGCCTTGTGAATGGTGTTAGCTAGTTAAGTCTCTGGATTACATTTTATGGCCTCTCTGGGACTCTCTTAGGTTTGTGTTACTGACAAATCCTGTGTGTTGATGCCATGTCTCCTGGTCTTTGTGAGTAAGACCCTTCAGAACTAAAGCAGACGGTGTTCAGTTGATGAACCTAGTCTGATCTAGTTTTTATTTTCTCCAACTGTGTTTCTATACATTCATGTCCTATTCTATACCCTGTAACACCTGGTGGACAACAGCTCATTGTGCTATTTTGTCATCCTTGTTTGTTCCTAGGAAGACTTCACTTTCACCATTATTTCCTGTCCAGTGGGTATTGAGAATAATGTCAAGTTCTACTCATGTGGTTATTATTGTTGTTGTTGTTTCCTTTCTTCTGCCAGTTTTTGTTTTTTTTTTTTCCCACATTGTATATTTTCCTGTGGTTAATCCCCATCTCATATTCCTCAAACAACTCCAACCCAATCCAATATATTTATTCTCTCCCTGGATAGTTCCTCACCATTCTGCAAACTATTCCTTGGTTTGGTTTCTGCTTCTTTCCAAATACATAATCGGTTTAGTCCAGTTCAGTTCAGTCGCTCAGTCATGTCCAATTCTTTGCGACCCCATGAATCACAGCATGCCAGGCCTCCCTGTCCATCACCAACTCCCGAAGCTCACTCAAACTCATGTCCATCGAGTTGGT
>SJYQ01000327.1:457704-473534 GCA_006410935.1 Redunca redunca | reverse complement strand
AGTGAGACAAATATTTGTCTTTGTTCAACATGAATTTTCTTTGAGAATGAGAGCAAAATAACCTAGAGAGTAAAAACTAAGATACGAATTGTGAAGACCTCGCTGATGGAATCAGATGTGCAATTTTGGTGATAGTGTTAGTAGGTAATGTTATACTTTAGTCGTGTCCAACTCTTTGCAACCCCATGAATTGCAGCATGCCAGGCCTCCCTGTCCATCACCAACTCCCGAAGCTCACTCAAACTCATGTCCATCGAGTTGGTGATGCCATCCAGCCATCTCATCCTCTGTCATCCCCTTCTCCTCCTGTCCCCAATCCCTCCCAGCATCAGGGTCTTTTCAAATGAGTCAACTCTTCGCATGAGGTAGCCAAAGTATCGGAGTTTCAGCTTTAGCATCATTCTTTCCAAAGAAATCCCAGGGCTGATCTCCTTCAGAATGGACTGGTTGGATCTCCTTGCAGTCCAAGGGACTCTCAAGAGTCTTCTCCAACACCACAGTTCAAAAGCATCAATTCTCCAGCACTCAGCTTTCTTCACAGTCCAACTCTCACATCCATACATGATCACTGGAAAAACCATAGCCTTGACTATACAGACCTTTGTTGGCAAAGTAATATCTCTGCTTTTCATATAGTGTCTCCTAATTCATAACTACCCACTACTTCCAATTTCCTCATCATTTTTACCAGATGCCATAGCCATCAGCCTTCTAGAATAGCTACCTTGGGCACTTGGCATTAAATTTTAAAGTCTGGGGCAACTCAATGTTCGTAGTAGTTTGAAAACAATCAGAAATCCTCTTTACTGATTTCACAATAACAAGACAATGGTGAATGGACTATTGTTCATGTTATTCATTCCATTATTTACATCAATAAAGCATTACTTCTGTCATACCAAATTATCATAGAATTTTTCCCTAGGAAGAAATGAGTTCTGATGTTCTTATAAAACATCAGTATAGGTAACAATTCCATGGTCATGAATACAATTTTATTATGCATCCAAATGTGTGTAAATTATCAAGGCCAATGAGTTGAATTTCTCTTTAGAATTTCAAGGCAGAGGTACAACACTCCTTCTTTCCAAGGATCACTGGGTAATGACTTTTGAATACTGTAAAATCTGATAGCTGGTCTGGCCCTGGAGAATCTTGCTGACTTTCAAAAGGTTGAACACAGAGCAGATAAAAACTGTTCATTTACCTGTGTAACCACAGAATATCTGCTAAGATTCCTATGGATGTATAAACTCAGCACTGAGCTGGGGTGACAGAGACAGAGGAGAGACAGAGTTAGAAGCCGAGATGAAGAGAGAAAACAGAGACACAGGGAGAGAAATGGAGAAAAACAGAGAGACAGAAAAAGAGGTACAGAGAAAAAGAGAGACAACAACAAAGACAAACAGGAACAGAGAGAGAAAAGCAGAGAGAGACAGAAAGAGGGAGAAAACGGGGAGAGAGAAACAGAGACAGAGATGAAAGCAGCGGGGAGAGAGGGAGAAAGGAAGGACAACAGAGGGAAATAAAGAGATAGGAGAGGGAGAGGGAGCTGGACAGAGCGAGACAAGTTGGGCTGAAATCTCGGTGCTGTGCTGCCCTGTGACCTTTGCTCAGTGCTGGCCAGCAGGCAGCACCGAACACGGAGCATCCACCCCACGTCTAATTGACGGCTCCAATGAAGAAAAACACAGTGGGACAGAACAAATGTTTAAAACTATAATTCAAGGAAAGTTTTCTGATAAAAGATTTGTAGAGACAAGTTGATCCACGTTTGAAGGATATATTATGTATGATCCAGTATGGTTAACATGGAGAGAAAGCCTAGTAAACATTTTAGAATCTATATATACTCATTCCACGAAAAAATAATCTGTTGTCCTTTTGCTATAAGTTGTCCTATTGTTTTAATTAATAACACCTTCTTTCATTTTTTTGAGTATTCTACTTTGGATAATAAACTATAAGGTCACCATACCATAAGGTTAATAAAAATAAGATTAGCATCAGATTTCTGTATAGCAACATTTTATAGCAGAAATCACATAGAATGATCTTCAAGATGTTAAAGCTTATAAGATTGAAGCTGTGCATTTTAACATACAGCAAAAATAGTTTTAATTATCAAAGCTGACAAATAAATGAGTCCAAAAATGGAATGAACTGAAGGACTACTTTTCCTATGAAAACTTCTTATAAAATTTATTAGAGAACAAGCTTCAGAATCAAAAAATGATTGAAGAAGCTTAAAATAAAGTCTAGGATGAGGATTGGTTATATTTAGTTGTAGAACTGAGACTAAAATTTCTGGAAATGGGTAGATAATATTACATTAAGACTGGATGTATTGACAATGCAAAACAATACAATTAACAAAAATGGAAAGGAAATGGGGAGAATAGGCTGAAAGAATACTCATTTTCTTTTTGACTCATAGATGCAATGAAGAATAGATTTAATTTATAGTTCAACAATAATAGCTAAAATTAAAAAGAGCCAGAATCAGGGGAGAAAAGTGAGTCATGTATGATAGAAAACCAATCAAGAATGTCAAAAAGAGGGGAAATCTCTGGTGATCTAGCAGTTAGGGCTTGGTGCTTTCTTTGCCATGGCCCAGGTTCAATCCCTATTTGGGAAACTAAAATCCAGCACTTGTGTCAAAAAAAAAAAAAAAAACCAAANAAAAAAAAAAAAAAAAAAAGCCAAAAAGAAGCACTAAAGATTTCATAAACACATTGATTTAGAGGTATACATGTCCTAGCAGGTTTCCCCATAAACAGACACCTTGACAACACTGGAGAGCACATAGTTTGAGAGGAGAAGATTCTAAACCCAGCGTGGGTGTTGTGCATGCTCATTCACTCAGTCAAGTCCAACTCTTGGCAGCCCCCTGGACTATAGCCCACCAGGCTTCTCTGCCCATGGAGAGGATACTGGAGCAGGTTGCCACTTCCTACTCCAAGGGATCTTCCCAACCCTGGCATCAAACCTGTGTCTCTTGTGTCCCCTGTATTGGCAATAAGATTCTTTACCACTAGCAACACCTGGGAATCCCAGAGTGATGACAAGCCTCATCAAACATTAAATAGTATATATGTATGCTTAGTTGCTCAGTCCTGTCTGACCCTTTGCAACCCTTTGGACTGTAGCCCACCAGGCTCCTCTCTCCATGGGACTTTTTCAGGCAAGAGTACTGGGAATGAGGAAGTAATACAGGGAAGGGAAAGATACCAACATGAAGAACATTAACTAGTATGTTAGCGCTGTAGGCAATTTGGACTTAAGGCAGTTGGCACCTTTGGTAGATTATGTAGATGATACCTCAGAGCTGACCTACAAAAATGGTAAGGCAGCTGGAGGATCTATCCATACACTTCCATGTCTTCTTTTCTCAGGGCTGCTCTCAAAAGCATGAGTACAGCTTTACCTCTAGCCTTCTCTGCTTGGCTCAAGCATATCCTCTGGTAAGGTAATACCCTCAGGAACAGGAACCAGCAGGAGGCAGCCAATTAATTGTATGGAATGTGATATAATTCTTCTGAAATATGCAAAGAAATGAATGCCAAAAACTTAGAGAGAGAAAAAAGAGTAAGAAATTCACATAATGAAAAGATTTACAAATAGTAAATCTAATCTGAAAATTATATTACAACTGGTGCTTCTGCCCTGGGAAAATGGAGATGACATACTTTTCCTTAGTTCTCCTGCAAAGCACGGGTAAAAACCACTGGTACTATATACACAGTGAATATGAGGAGATTCTAAATGTTGGAAAGGAGGCAGACCAGCAGGAATTCCCCTAAGAACAACACAGCAGGGACGTGTCTGGGTTTCCTTTCTGCCTCTCATGTTCTAGATCACTGCTAGAGAAAAAACATGCCAAATCAGAAATTCCAAGAGACTCAATAACCAGCTTGCTCTATACAAAAGAAAAAACTTTCAGATGATAAAGCTCCATCCAACCCCTGCAGAAAAAAAAATCTTGTACTCCAAGTGAGCAATCTCACTCCCTTCTGGGTGATGTCAAAGGAATGTAGTGGAAGTTAGGTTCCTCATACCCATCCAGCATATAACACTGGTCCACACCTCCCCACAGTCAGTGAGAATAATGTGAGGAGACTGGACTTCCATACCCACCAGCTCCTATCCTTCCAGTTGGGTTGTGTCAGAGGATGGTTGGTGGTGATAAAGACTTTATTCATACCACCTATGATGTTGGAGGAAGCTAACATGTAGCAGTAAGGACATATCCTATCTCTCCTGGTCAAGGTTGTATCAGCACAGAGCTAGTGGGAAGCCAGACCCCCATCCAAGCTATGAGCTATGAAAAGTCTTTCTAGCTAGAGAGTCAATAGAGGTCCAAGAGACACAATAACTGGCTTGCTCTATACAAAGGACAAAGAGAAAACCTGAACCTCCACCCCAAATGATATCCCAGAGGCAATAATCCTCTTCATTTGATTGTAGTGTCTGGGGAGACCTGCTATGACAAAAGGTATAAGTAAGATCAAGACTTTCAGAACCTAATATCCAAGTACTACACAGGTTTCAAGTAAAAATCACTAATCTTACCAACACCCAAGAAAATCACAACTTGAAGAAAAACAGACATCAACAGACACCAGAACCAAAATGACACCAGATGTTTCACCAGAAACCAGGAAGGCCAGAGGGCTGCACACATTTTTCAATGTGGGAAAGCACTTTGGAAGACAGAGTGTCACTTTCTTACAGATCTAAACATAATCTTACCAATCATTCCAGGAATCAGGCTTCGAAGTACTCACTCAACTTTTTAAAAACTTAAGTGCATACAACAACCTGAATCTTGATCTTCATATCAATTTTGTTCAAATTACCCAAAACAGAAAGTGACGTAGATGTCCTTCAATAGGTGAATAGAGAAAAAAATTGCTGTATCTATATCATGGACTATTTTGGAGGTAGTTAAAAAAAAGTTATCAAGGTACCAAAAAAAAAATGCAGAAGAGCTTTAAATACATATTGCTACATGAAAAGTCAGTCTAGAGGAAGACTACATACTGTATGATTCTCATTTTAGGACACTCTGTAAAAGAAAAAAGCTGGGGCTTCCCTGGTGGCTCAGTGGTTAAGAATCCACTTGCCAATGCAGGAGAGACATAGGTTTGATCCCTGATGCAGGAAGACCCTACATTCTGGGGAGCAACTAAGCCAGTGCACCACAGCTATTGAGCTTGTGCCCTAGAGCCCAGAAAGCCCAACTACTGAAGCCCATGCACCCGAGAGCACATGCTCTGTGAGAGGAGAAGTCACAGGAATGAGAAGTCCACATACCACAGCTAGAGAGTAACCCTCACTCTCCACAGCTAGAGAAAAGCCTGTGCAGCAATGAAGACCCAGCATAACCAAAAATTAATTAATTTTGAAAAGGTAAAATTGTAGCCACAGTAAATGATCAGAGGATTCCAGGAGCTGAGAGGAAATTGTGGTGGATAAATAGGTAGAGTGCAGGAGATTCTAAGATTTTCAGATCACGGTGTTTTCCATGATATGGTAATTGAGAACTCATGACACAATTCATTTGTCAAGACACATATGATATTATGTGTGTGCATGCTCAGTGGTGTCCAATTCTTTGCTACTCCATGTATTGTAGCTCCCCAGGCTCCTCTGTCCATGGAATTTTCCAGGCAAGAATACTAGGGTGTGTTGCCATATCCTACTTCGCAGGATCTTCCCCACCCAGAGATTGAACCCATGTCTCCTGCATTGGCAGGCAGATTCTTTACCGCTGTGCCACCTGGGAAGTCCACATGGTATTATAGCACTGAGCAAACCTTACTGTATGTAAGTTAAAAATCATTCAGAAGACCAACAGTTTTAAGATAAATACAGACTGTGACAGAACAATCTAACACTAATATGAGTGTGTGAAACAACCTCACAGGAGAGAATAGAAAAGGTGCTGGGCTACATAACTTCAGAAATGAGTAGAAGTTATTAAACTTGAGGCAGAAGGTATTGTACAGTATCACTGTACTTTATACATTTTTACTCCATGGAGGTACTGGTTAGCAGTTTTATACATGCTTGTTTTATACATGTTTCTTCTATACACACACTGGAATTGAACAAGAAAGTAAGTGGATACTGGATAGTGAGAGAGTTTGTTTTTCTCTATTGAAGTGGGAAGTTAAGATTAGCAAGGGAAGGAGGATAGAAAGGTCTATGAGTTAATGGATTAGTGTTGAATACATCAGTGGGAACTCATATTTAGCTTAATATAGATACACAGGTCACATACTGTAATGTTTAGATATATATGAGTATTAATGAAGAATTGATGCTTTCTAATTTGATTGCTGGACAAAACTCTTGAGAGTCCCTTAAACATGACACCCCACTCCAGTACTCTTGCCTGGAAAATCCCATGGATGGAGGAGCCTGGTGGGCTGCAGTCCATGGGGTCGTGAAGAGTCAGACATGACTGAGCGACTTCACTTTCACTTTTCACTTTCATGCACTGGAGAAGGAAATGGCAACCCACTCCAGTGTTCTTGCCTGGAGAATCCCAGGGACGGCGGAGTCTGTGGGGTCACACAGAGTCGGACACGACTGAAGCGACTTAGCAGCAGCAAGGTGCATGGGGGCTATCCAGGTAGCATTAGTGGTAAAGAATCTGCCTGCCATGGCAGGAGACATAAGAGACACAGGTTTTATCCCTGGGTCAGGAAGATCCCCTGGAGGAGGACATGGCAACCCACTCCAGTATTCTTGCCTGAAGAATCCCATGGACAGAGAAGCCTGGTGGGCTATGGTCCATGAGGTCACAAAGAGTCAGACATGGCAAGTGACTTAGCAGGCACACAATCCTGAATGTATCAACCCTCAATATTCATTGGAAGGACTGATGCTGAAGCTGAAGCTCCAATACTCTGGCCCCCTGATGAGAAGAGCTGACTCAATGGAAAAGACCCTGATGGTGGAAAAGATTGAGGGCAGGAGAAGAAGGGGGCAACAGAGAATGAGATGGTTGGATGGCATTATCAACTCAGTAAACATGAGTTTAATCAAACTCTTGGAGATAGTGAAGGACAGGGAAGCATGGGACCACGAAGAGTCAGACACAACTGAGCAACTGAACAACAGCATGTACATTTACAGGTTAGCATACACACATATATCTCCTTGCTTCATCAACCAAAAGGGCCTGGAAGTAAGAACACTCCAGTAGCAGCTAGCACATATGATACCCGGATCTTGGTTGCTAAGTTCATTTTACAGTAAAATATACCAGGACTTCTTGTAGAATTCCAGGACAGAGACTGGAAACATACAAGATGAGCCTGAAGCATCTCATATTTCTAGACAAGGAAATATATGTGTGTGTGTGTGTGCTCAGTGGCATCCAATTATTTGCTACTCCATGGACCGTAGCTCCCCAAGCTCCTCTGTCCATAGGAGCCAAGTGAAAGAGCCCCGAAGGCCAAAACTGAAACAATTTGATCACAAAATAAAGAAAGTAGCATTGGATTATAACCCAAAGGATAAAATAAATAGCTATGAGTTCATACTGATATAAATAAATGATTGAATCAATAAATAAAATGTAGAAGAGACTAAGCTCCCATGGAGAAGAATTACAAATAATTCATGTCAATAGTCCATAAGCTCTTGAAGCATCACTCCTCACCACTCAAGTATGGGCTGTACATGCCAATAGCTTCCAAAAAATAATATACAAGAAGAAGGAAAAAAATGAGTAACTTTGGAGTGGGAAAATATGAAAATATACCCCAGCCAGGGAACCATGGTCTACATCAATAGTGATGAATCATATTAATATCCGTACCTGTTGTATAAAAAGAATTTGAGTGGTCTTTCCTCATGATTCCTGGAAGGATCCTTCAAACACTTGACTTTCCAGAGTAACAGAAGTGTCTTGTTATTTGTGGTGGGCTCCTGGGGCCATGCCTAAGTTTATGTTAATGAGGCGACACAATGGGCCCTTAAAGAAATTCAGGGTGGGGTTGGTCAAATTGAGTTAGAAGCTCCAGCATTGTGATTAGAAAGTTGAGGCTTTGAGCCTTGTGATATCAGCCTGACCTCTAAGAATGTTCAGGGAGCTGAAGATTGAGTTCAGTCTAGTGGTTAATGATTCAATCAATCATGCCTTTGTAATAATACCTCCATACAAACCTTGAACTCAGCTCAGGTGAACTTCCTGGGTGGTGAAACATGTCAATATGCCACAAGGGAGATGTATCCTAAGGACATGGGAGCTTCACATTTGGGAATTGAAAGAGGTCACCAAATGGGTATCTTCTTTTCACTGACCCTTAGGTGAAGCCTTTGCAATAAAACTATAATAGCAAGTATGGTGTTTTTCTGAGTTCTGAGAATAATTCTAGAAAATTATAGTGTGTACCCTCAAACTTGAAGCCAACTGGTAAGAAGAGAGGATGGCCTAGGGGCCCCAGAGCTTGAGGTAGTGTCGGAAGTGAGGGAGTACTGTGGGCACTGTGCCCTTAACCTATGAAGTATCACCTGACTTCTTATGATTAGAATCAGAATTGAAAGAGATGATGTAATAAAAATGGCACTTTATTTCTATCATCTTTCTTCCAAAAACCCATATCACCAGTGTAACCATGAGAAAAATATGACAAATTCCAATAGAAAAATATTCTACAAAACACCAGCATTCCTTAAAATTGTTATCAAAAAGTCATCAAAACAGGGTAAAATCTGAGAGAAACTGTCACATCCAAGAGGAGTCTAAGGAGACATGACTAAGTGTGGGTCATGGATAGGATCCTCCAGCAGAAAAAGAACGGTTGGTAAAAACTTGAGAAAACCTGAATATAGTATGTGCTTAGTTGCTCAGTCATGTCTGACCATTTGCGACCCCATGGACTGTAGCCCACCAGGCACCTCTGTCCACGGGGATTCTTCAGGCAGAAATACTGGAGTGGGTTGCCATGCCCTCCTTCAAGGAGCTTTCAGCCAGGGATCGAACTCAGGTCTCCCACACTGCAGGCAGATTCCTTACCATTTGAGCCACCAGAGAAGCCCAAGAATACTGGAGTGGGTAGCCTATCCCTTCTCCAGGAGATCTTCCCAACCCTGGAATTGAACCAGGGTCTCCTGCATTACAGGTGGACTCTTTACCAGCTGAGCTACCAGGGAAGATCCTATGATGAGATATTACATACCTAAAAGGACAGGCTGCATTAAAAAATAGCAATACCATATAATTGCAAGGATATCTGGAAACTGTATCTCTGATTCTCTGGTAAGGAATGTAAAGTGACACAGCTACCTAAAAAAATAGTTTGGCATCTCTTAAAAACTAAACATATACTTACATACCAGACAGCACAGTACACTCCTAGGCATTTAACCCAGAAAAGTGAAACCTTATGTCCATGTAGAAACCTGTTTGACCATTAATTACTGCCTGATTTATAATAACCAAAACAAGAAAGAACCAAAATGTTATCAAACACAGTATTCCCCCTTATTTGCAGTTTCACTTTTCATTGTTTCAATTATCTGTGGTCAACTGCTATCCAAAAATATTAAATGAAAAAATTCCAGAAAAAAAACACAATTCTTAAGATTTAAGTTGCATGCCATTCTGAGTAGTGTGATGTAATCTCATAATGTGCAGCTCTAACCCACTGAGAACATAAACCACCATCACAGTGCTAGTGTTCAAGTAACCTTTATTTTCCTTAGCAATGGATCCAAAGTGAAAGACTTGTGAGACAGGCAATTCAGATATGCCAAAGAGAAGTTGTGAAGTGCTTCTTTTCAGTGAAAAAGTGAGAGATGTAGACTTAATAAGAAAAAAATCTGAACAATCTCTATGCTGACATCACATGTGCTCAGTTGCGTTAGTCATGCCCAACTCTTTACAACCCTACAGATTATAGACTATCAGGCTCCTCTGTCTATGGGATTCTCCAGGCAAGAATACTGGGGGGGATTGCCAATTCCTTTTCCCAGGGGATCTTCCTGACCCAGTAATAGAATCTATGTCTCCTGCATTGTAAGGGAGTTCTTTACCACTAGCATCACCTGGGAAGCCCATTCTGAGATTGCTAAAATTTAAATTAAGAACAAATTTTCTCTGAAATTGTGAAAAAGGGAAATTAAATTATTGTTAGTGGCACTTGTAGTTGCTTCTCAAACTACCAACGATTTCAGCACAGTGCATCATAAATGCTTGGTTAAGATGAAAAAAGCATTCAATTTGTACAATAAGATATTTTGAAAGAGAAACCACTTTTACACAACTTTTATTATAGTATTATTATAATTGATCTATTTTATTACTGGTTATTATTGTTAATCTCCTACTGCACCTAATCTATAAATTAAACTTTATCACACATATATGAATACAGAAAAAAGCTCATAGTAAATTTAGGGTTGGGTGCCATTCATGGTTTTTGGCATGTGTTGGGGGTCTTGAAATGTATCCCCTGCAGATAAGAGGGGACAACTCTCTGAATAGTTAAATTGCAGTAGATACAAACTATTCAATACAGTTCAGTTCAGTTCAGTCATTCAGTCGTGTCTAACTCTTTGATACCCCATGAACCGCAGCATGCGAGTCCTCCCTGTCCATAACCAACACCTGGAGTTCACCCAAACACATGTCCATTGAGTTGGTGATGCGATCCAAGCATTTCATCCTCTGTCGTCCCCTTCTCCTCCTGCCCTCAGTCTTTCCCAGCATCAGTCTTTTCAAATGAGTCAGCTCTTCACATCAGGTGGCCAAAGTATTGGAGTTTCAGCTTCAACATCAGTCCTTCCAAAAAACACCCAGGACTGATCTCCTCTAGGATGCACTGGTCAGATCTCCCTGCAGTCCAAGAAGACTCTCAAGAGTCTTCTCCAACAAGAAGTGCCAATTCTGTGGCACTCAGCTTTCTTTATAGCCCAACTTGCACATACATACATGACTACTGGAAAAACCATAGCCTTTACTAGAAGGACATTTGTTGACAAAGTAATGTCTCTGCTTTTAATATGTTGTCTAGGTTGGTCATAACTTTCCTTCCAAGGAGTAAGCGTCTTTTAATTTCATGGCTGCAATAATCATCTGCAGTGGTTTTGGAGCCCCCAAAAATACTCAGCCACTGTTTCCCCATCTATTTACCATGAAGTGATGGGGCTGGATGCCCTGATCTTAGTTTTCTGAATGTTGAGCTTTAAGCCAACTTTTTCACTCTCCTCTTTCACTTTCATCAAGAGGCTTTTAGCTCTTCTTCACTTTCTGGCATAAGAGTGATATCATCTGCATATCTGAGGTTGTTGATATTTCTCCTGGCAATCTTGATTCCAGCTTATGTTTCTTCCAGCCCAGCGTTGCTCATGATGTATTCTGCATATAAATTAAATAAGCAGGGTGACAATATACAGCCTTGGCGAACCCCTTTTCCTATTTGACACCAGTCTGTTGTTCCATGTCCAGTTCTAACTGTTCCTTCCTGACCTGCATACAGGTTTCTCTCAAGAGGCAGGCCAGGTGGTCTGGTATTCCCATCTTTTTCAGAATTTTCCACAGTTTATTGTGATCAACACAGTCAAAGCCTTTAGCATAATCAATAAAACAGAAATAGATTTTTTTCTGGAACTCTATTGCTTTTTTGATGATCCAGCAATGTTGGTAATTTGATCTCTGGTTCCTCAACCTTTTCTAAAATCAGCTTGAATATCTGGAAGTTCACAGTTCACTGACTGCTAAAGTCTGGCTTGGAGAATTTTGAGCATTATTTTACTAGCATGTGAGATGAGTGCAATTGTGTGGTAGTTTGAGCATTCTATGGCATTGCCTTTCTTTGGGATTGGAATGAAAACTGACCTTTTCCAGTCCTGTGGCCACTGCTGAGTTTTCCACATTTGCTGGTATATTGAGTGCAGCACTTTCACAGCATCATCTTTTAGGATTTGAGATAGCTCAACTGGTATTCCATCACCTCCACTAGCTCTGTTCATAGTGATTCTTCCTAAGGTTCACTTGACTTCACATTCCAGGATGTATTGCTCTAGGTGAGTGGTTACACCATCATGATTATCTGGGTCATGAAGATCTATATTATGGTTCTTCTGTGTATTTTTGCCACCTCTTCTTAATATCTTCTGCTTCTGTTAGGTCCATACCATTTCTGTCCTTTATTGTGCCCAACTTTGCATGAAAATTTCCCTTGGTATCTCTAATTTTCTTGAAGAGAAGGAGAAAAGGAAAGATATAAGCATCTGAAACCAGAGTTTCTAGGAATAGCAAGGAGAGATATGAAAGCCTTCCTCAGTGATTCAATACTATTTGACTATAAAAATGAATACATATATATTAGTATATATAAAACTTTTACTAGATCTCAAAGGAATCTTGCTGTGTTTAAAAAAAACAGCATTCTCAAAAGGACATACAGTATGTGATTCCACATATATAACATTGTTAAAGTGGAAAATTAGAAGAATGGAGAATCAGTGGTTGCCATGGACTAGGGATGGTTGCAAGCAGATGGTGTGTATGAATAGAAAGAGATAACAGAGGACAGATATTTGTGGTGACAGAACAGTTCTGTGTCTCAAGCAGGATGCTGCTGCTGCTAAGTAGCTTCAATCGTGTCTGACTCTGTGTGACCCCATAGACAGCAGCCCACCAGGCTTCCCTGTCCATGGGATTCTCCAGGAAAGAACACTGGAGTGGGTTGCCATTTCCTTCTCCAATGCATGAAAGTGAAAATGAAGTTGCTCAGTCATGTCCGACTCTTAGCAACCCCATGGAGTGCAGCCTACCAGGCTAGTGTTACATAAATCTACATAAGTGACAAAATGACCTAGGACCAACCATATACACACATTATATTGATGTCAAATTCCTGCTGTCAACAGGGTACCATAGTTACTATGGAGAAAACTCAGTGAAGGGTGTGTGGGCTCCCTCTGTATTATCTTTTCAGCTTACAGTGAATCTAAAATTACTATAACAGAAAAGGTCAAAAGAGGAGAGAAAATAAATGAAATGTCATTCTAAAGAGTGTGATTCAAAATGAAGATTGAAGTTACTAAGATCAATCCGCCTAATAAAAATTTCAAGTGAAATGAAACAGATATATACTGATAAAACGAGATTTTTAACATGCTTCTCTAATCTTTGTTGAAAGATAAAACAAACAAAAGAAATATTTTAAATGAGTATAAAGAAGAGACACAAAAATCATGTCCTGCCTTACTAGTGACTCAGTGGTAAAGAATCCACCTGCCAATGCAAGAGATGTAGGTTCTATTCCTGGGTCAGGAATAGGAGTAGGAAATGGCAACCCACTCCAATCTTTTTGCCTGAGAAATCTCATAAACGAGGAGACTTTCAGGTTATAGTCCATGGAGTCTATATGTGACTCCAAAAGAGTCGTGTGTGACTTAGCAACTAAACAACAGGTATCTACTAAAATTTATCACTGGATACTATGGAATTTTTTACTGCATATGAACATTTTCAAACATTGGCATCTCATGTTTTTTAAAAAGAAGGAAAAATGAACAAATAGCACAATCAGCAATGAACTAAAATTTGAGTAGCCCATACTGTGGATACTGTCACCCATACCCAAACCTGGCCTGCACAAGAGGTAACCAGCAGACAGGTGTTCCACATGCCTCAGGTTTTCCTCAAATTTCTTCTTGAAGCTGTCATTGGAGAAGAGAGATTCCTCTGCTAGCAGGCAGGTCAGGCTACAAGTTAGGAGAAACCTTCCACCATTGAGGTACTAACAAGTGTTGAGTGAATATCAGTTTCTGCCGGGAGCCAGCATGGGAGATCCCACCCATGACAAGGTCATGTGGAAGAGAACTGTTAAGCAAGGCTTCAGAACTCGAGGGGCTCCCTGGACTGCTCAAGCATTTACCCTAAAACCAGAATCTGTCTGTCTTAATATTTTGTGCCTTTCACCAAGTCTCCTGACATTAACAGGGAACTATCCCCTACCACCTTTCTCTGGAGAAAATCAACTTGGAGCCTTTCAAAGAGTTAAAAACTATTAGAGTAGTGCTGGTGTAGGATTTCATTATTGGGCCAATGCTTGTTGCTAAGTTCCCATATCTCTTATCCACTGTGCACCCGGGAGTGCATTAGTTAACATAGTTGGAAAGTAAGAAAAACAAGTGTAGCCTTGAAATTAACCACATCAGACTTTTGAGCTAATTGGTTCTTTCTTGTAACTCACTGCACCTTTGCTCCGTGAGAAATGTAATTTGTTTAATACTCTCTGAGGCTGACATAGATTAGAAATGTAAAGAAAAAAGATTTCAAGGGAAAATAAGTTTTCTGGTTGAGAAGCCTTTAGCAAAAGAGGGTCATAAAATGTCCACGGGCCTCCAAGGCCAGAAGACAATGTACACAACATAGTCTATGGGAAAGGTTTGCAGAAAGAATCCTGGTTTTGATAAAGACAAAACAGATGTAATGTTTGGGCTGATTCTGTATGACTTTGCATCTTTCATTTCCCCCTATGTAAAAGTAAAATTATAAAAGACCCTTTTGAAAATAAAAATAATGGGCCTCACTTGAAGAAGCTTGGCCACCCCGTGTTTTTCTTTTTTTTCTCTTTTTTTCTCTCTTATTCTCTTTTTCAGTCTGATCCCTTGGAGCATAGAGGCTCCCTGCATTCACTTATCTGCCCGGGTTTCTAAGACCTGAACGGAAAGACGTTCTGCATCTTCACTCCCTCAGGAGACTGGGAGGGCACCTGTAGCCTCCGTGAACAGGACAAACTCCTTGTCTTGGAGTTTTATTGGCTTTCTATGTAAACAAAGGAATATCAGCCTCTTTCTCTCCTCTATTTTCTTATCTACAACATTCATTCTTTATCTCTTTCTAAATCATCTGCTGACCCCATTATTCCTTCAGGTACCCCTGGATCCTGTGGGGGCTGGACCCCAGCAAGTTTCCTCAACTCCATGAAGGTAGAGACAAGGGGCCATCCTGAAGTATTAATATGTTCTCCTGAGTCTTGCATAGGATGCTAAGTGGAATGGAGCAACATTGCTTGGAACAGTTACATCATCATGCTGTGCCACCTCCTTAGTCCTTCATTATGCTTCCTGGGATCACCTCCCAACCTTGTCTCAGAGTCTGCTTTAGAGGAAACCTGAACTATGATAACTAGAAATTAATAACACACATACACAATGGTCCATTTACTTAGAAATTTAAAGCTCTCTATTAAAAACTCTTGGATCAAAGAGAAAATACAATGAATAGAATGAATCTGTAGCATTTCTAGGGAATAAGCTTTGACTGTATGGATCACAATAAACTGTGGAAAATTCCAAAAGAGATGAGAATACCAAACCACCTAACCTGCCTCTTGAGAAACCTACATGCAGGTCAGGAAGCAACAGTTAGAACTGGACATGGAACAACAGGCTGGTTCCAAATAGGAAAAGGAGTACATCAAGGCTGTATATTGTCACACTGCTTATTTAACTTCTATGCAGAGTACATCATGAGAAACTCTGGGCTGGATGAAGCACAAGCTGGAATCAAGATTGCCAGGAGAAATATCAATAACCTCAGATATGCAGATGACACAACCCTTATGGCAGAAAGTGAAGAAGAACTAAAGAGCCTCTTGATGAAAGTGAAAGAGGAGAGCGAAAAGTTGGCTTAAAGCTCAACATTCAGAAAACAAAGATCATGGCATCTGGTCCCATCACTTCATGGGAAATAGATAGGGAAACAGTGGAAACAGTGTCAGACTTTATTTTTCTGGGCTCCCAAATCACTGCAGATGGTGATTGCAGCCATGAAATTAAAAGATGCTTACTCC
>SJYQ01000327.1:434779-457552 GCA_006410935.1 Redunca redunca | reverse complement strand
ACAGAGGATGAGATGGCTGGATGGCATCACTGACTCTATGGATGTGAGTCTGAGTGAACTCCAGGAGTTGGTGATGGATAGGGAGGCCTGGCGTGCTGCGATTCATGGGGTCACAAAGAGTCAGACACGACTGAGTGACTGAACTGAACTGAAGTTCATTAAAGACAAGACAAATCATAATCTATCAGAAACAGCTACAGTGGTGCTCAGAAGAAATTTTGTTGCATTAAATGCCTACATTGATAAGAATGAAAATGTTCTATTCAAAAAATCTAATAAATAAAGAAAAAATCATAAAATGTTGGAAAATATGAAATGTAGGGATCTGTAAAAAAATCAGCAAAATATAATACTATTTAGCTGAAGTTTTTTAAAAGTTCAAAAAAGTTTTTATAAAATTCCCAACAATGAAGGAGAAGAAACCATTAAGTCTATTTTGTGTAAGTCTGTAACAATAGAAATGACTAATTTCAGGATCTAGGAAGGGAAGATTCATACTGGGACATCTGATCCTGGGACATTTCTTATGGTAGAAAACTGGAGAGCTATTCATCCTACAGGGAATGAAGAACAAAGGAATTAGCTTGAAGGCACTGTCCTGTGCTCTGTGGTTGTTAATTTTATGTGCCAGTTTAATTGGAACACAGGATTGTCAGATTATTCTGGGTGTGTCTATGAGAGTGTTTCTATGATATTAATATTTGAACCAGTAAACTTGAAAAAAGCAGACTGTCCTCCTGGCTGTGAGTGAGGCTCATCCAATTTTGAAAGACTTGAATGCAATAAAAAATTAAGTTAAAAATAATTCATTATCTCTTCTTGAATGTTTTCAAACTAAGACAGTGATCTTCTGCCTTTAGGCTCAGTTTAGGTCTGAGACTTGAGCCATCTTCCCCTCCAGTTCACAAATGGCTGGACTCAGACTAGGATGATGCCATTGGCTCTCCTGGATTTCCAGTTGGACTGCAGATCTTGGACTTCTCAGTTTCCATAAATGCATGAGCCTATTGCTTACTGTAAACATATATACTGGGTTCTGGAGAACCCAGGCTAAGCCATCCTCAAAATAAGATAATTTGAGCAATTAAAAGAACAATGACTATATATGACTAAAACATATCAAATATATAAAAATTCAGAAATCCATAATAATGTAGAATAAAAAGGTAGCCCATTGAATGGCTTTGGAGGTCACTGGAGCTCAAAAAAATAACAGAAGAAAAGAATTAGGCATCTTTCTTGTGTATCTGATATAAACTATACTTTGGGATATTCCAATAACCGTAGTGAATGAGGGAAGATTCTTCTATAGGAAAAATTTCACCTGAACTATACATAAGGAAAGATTGAATTAGGAAATTACCATTTTTCAGCCAAAATGAAGTTACTGATTTAGTTAATGATCTCATATCATTGGAACTCCAACTGCCAAGCCACAAGAAATAGGAGATAAATGAACAAGTTAAAATGATATCAGGAGGGAGATATTAGCCACATTAGAATGCAGGACCTTCTACAGAAAAACTTCTTGGGATTCTTCATCAAACTCACGTCAAGAGAGGAACAGAGTTTGATTTGAGCAAACCAATTACAAAGAAACCATTTTCGACTTGGAGAAACATGAATATGGGCTGTGTGTTTGATGACATTAAGAAATTATTGTTAAATTTGTAAGGCTTGGAGATTTTTTGTGATTCAGAAAACATTCTTGTAATTTTGTAAATGATATTGAGGACCGTGTAAGCAAAATCAAATGGTCCTCCAGTTATAAAGTGGAGAAAAGCAGTATATAAAGTTGTGAAAAATTATTGATGAATTTTGGCATTGGATGATGATATACGGGAGTTTGTTATAGTAAGAAAAAAAGAGCCCTTTGTATACCAGACAGCTATTATTTGTCAGACGTGGCCCAGAGGCCTGCACCAAACAGATGATTCTAGGGACTCAAGTCACTGGTATGGTCCCTCCCAAACCAGCTCTTTACTCCCACATGGAAGATTGTTATGGCCAAGGGACCAATACTGTGGTAGATTAGTACAAACCCAGCTATCCTCATGTCAGGATAGAAGTTCTATCATATACTCATACAAACAAGCATTGGTTACAGACAGATAATGAAAAACTAGATCTTCAGAAACGGGGTAAGAGTTTAATTATCCTCTCCTCGCGCGGACACACACACACATATTAGTGAGAAAACTAAGGTCCAAGAAAGGAGAAGGACTTTCCCAAAGCTATGCATGAAATTAGTGCTGGACAAGGCAGTGCACATCAGGAGATTCATCCTTCCTTGCATGGCAGCTATTCATTTATGGATGATAATAGGCATGCGAACAAACGGGGGTTCCCAGGGGAATTTGGGGGACATATTGCAAATTTTGAAGGTCTGCATCAGCAAGCAAGAGCAAGTTCCAACTTGAGTAATTGCTAAAGCTGAGCCCAGGCACAGCCCAGAGAGGAGCCTGCACACTGCTCATAACACAAATGAGAGAGAGAACACAGATTTCCTCCCAGAGGCCTCCACCACTGGGTACCTGTGAAGAGGGGACCCAATGCTGCCTGCTGGCCCTGCTTTATAACCTCTCTGTTAAGCAAGAGGTCCCAGTTGCTCACTAGAACATTGAAAGGAAAAAGAGATGTCACGCAAGGAGAGAGAAATTTATGTGTGGCATTTCTTTTCTTTTTTTTGTCTTTTCATTTTTTTTAATTTATTTATTTTAGTTGGAGGCTAATTACTTTACAATATTGTAGTGGTTTTTGTCATACATTGACATGAATCAGCCATGGGTTTACATGTGCTCCATAAAAACTACACTTAGAAACAAAGCAAGGCCAGGAAGTCATTAGCTAAGATGAGCCATGCACTGGCTGAGCTGAGCTCTCACCACTTGTCATGTCCCAAGGCCATGCTTTTCCCCCCTAGCAAATTACCAGGAGCCAAGTAACAGTAGCAAGAGCTGAGAGAGAACCATCCTCTCTTCAAAACATCACATGGGAGGCTTTATCAAAATAAAGGCCCAATAACTCACCAATCAGTGTACATGCAACCTAACTCATTGAGGAACAACATCAAGTCAGTCAAAGAGAAACCAGCCAACATACAGAAATAAAAATCCAAAATTGGTCAATAAACAAAACATCTCTTTCCTACCTCCCCTTCAGTCATTTGCTCTCCATAGAGGACTTTCAGCTTTCCATGCCCACCATAAACCTTCACATATTGTCCAGCTGAGAATTCTGCATGGTGCCAAATCACATATCTTGCTGCTGAGGGCAAACCATACCCATCTGTCTCTTGAAAGAAAAGGGAAACTGAGGAGATACTGACTGGAAATACAACTCACAGGTTATATTTCATTCACAAACAACAGTAAAGGGCAGGGGAGTAACTTCTGAGATGAACATGGCTATCTTGAGTCTTCGCAGTAAGAAAGATGTGAATGTCACACAAAGGCAGAGGGAAGTACCAGTCTGCTCTTTCTGACACTCTTGACAGAAGCTGAACTTTGGCCGTGGCATTTCTAAACAGAGAGTTTGGAGCAAGCTGTAGGTTTCATAACCATCACCATCAGATAAAAGGCAAGGAAGGCAATCCGTAAGAGGAAATACCATTTTCTAGTATTTAATTCGCAAACATCACAAGGAAACTTCTACAAGGATGTTAGTTTTCTAAAAGATAGAAAAGCAATGTTCAGATGTATAATAATCCCTTATATACAAACATTCCTGTTGCAAACTTTCAGAGATTCAAAGAAACTTTCACATGTCCAATCACATTAATTAGCTCATGTCTCTGCTGTACATTGTCACGTGCACTCATTCTTCACAAGTGATTCTGCTTTTGTGTACTTTACTGTATAGTAATGTATAGAGTACAGTAGCAGAGTATTTCAAGCCTGGCATGTCCAGAAGCAAACATAAAGCATTATTAATGTAGCTGGTACTGCTAAGAAGCAACAAGTGATAATAATGGAAACAAAAGTGAAAATAATTGAGAGAGTGGAGCAAGCAGAAAAAAATGGAAACATCACTCGTCCTTATAACATGACTCATTCATCCATCAGCACACAATTCTAAAGAACAAGGACAAGATTATGGAATATGTGAAGTCTGCTGTACTGATGTTGTTGACAAAAATATCAAAGGACGGAAAAATGATGGATGAAGTGGAGAAACTTCTCAGTGTGTGGATACAGGATCAGCATCAGTATGCAGGCCTGCTAAGCTTAATGCTGATTCAAGAGAAAGATAAAAGTCTTTATGAAGACTTGACATGGTAAAGAATCAGAGGGCAAATCTTTTCATGCCAGTCAAGGTTGGTTTTATCGATTCAAGGCTAGAGCCAGTTTTCACAATGTGAAAATAAAGCCTGAGGCAACAAGTGCAGATACAGTAACTCCTCAAGAATTTCCTAAAATGCTTCCAGAAATTATTGATGAAGACATGTATTTACCTGAGCAAGTATTTAATGTGGATGAGACAGGAACATACTGGAAGAAGATGCCAGCCTGAAGTTTCATCAGCAAGGAGGAAAAATTGATACCAGACTATGAAGCAGCAAAGGATAGGCTAACTCTGTTGTTTGGTGGCAATGTTTCCAGGGATATGAAGCTGAAGTCTCTTAGTTTATCATTCAGAAAATCCAAAATGTCTTGAAAACTGAGCCAAGGATTCTCTTCCTATCGTGTGGAAAACTAAACCCAAGGCCTGGGTTACACAGGCCATTTTCCAGCACTGGTTTTTCCATTACTTTATCCGAGGTAGAGAAATATCACCTAGAGAAGGTTGTCTCATTCAACATTCTTTTGCTGCTGACACTGCTCTGGACTAGCCTCCATTTATGGATGATTTTCATCTCAACTTCAAAGTAGTGCATCTGCCACAAAATACTACACTGCTCATCCAACCTATGGATCAGGGAGTGATAGCAACTTTCAAGAAATATTATTTATATCACATTTTTTATCAGGCAGTAAAGGCAAGTGATGAATCAGGAACAACCTTGAGACAATTTTGGAAAGACTAAGATAGCTACAATGCTATGAAAAACATTGACTTTGCTTGGTGTGAAGTTATGGCAGTCACCAAGAGTTGGGTTTGGAAGAAACTTTGCCTGCAGTTTGTTCACAGTTTTCATGGATTTGAGAAGGTGGATGAGGAGTTTAAAGAGGTCTTCAGCAACTTAGTGACCTTCAGTGAGAAACTGGAGCTAGATCTGAAAGAGGACAAATTCTTTGAACTCCTTGTTATGCAACCTGAGGAAGTGGTGGCCCAGAGAAAGGATGGAGAGAGACAAGAGGAAGAAGTAACCGAAAAAAAAAAAAAAACAAAGAGATTCACAGTGTAGGAGATGGCAAGGGGATGTTCTTTATTTGAGGAGGCACCGTTACATTTTGAGCCACAGAACCTGAATAGTACACAAAGTTTGCAGCAGCCATTCAAAATGCAATCTAGTGCAACCATGTCATCTATGATGAGAAAAAAAAAAAGAGACAGATATAACTGGATTGTTCTTTCAGGAGGATGGGTAGGTAGAATTGAATTCAGCAACGCACCAGAACCTGTGTCATCAATGACAGGCATGCGTGAAATCACAACTTGACCTCCATCTCCTCTTGCTGATGATCCTTCAGCTCTACCATGTCCTACCTTCTCTCCCATCTCCAGTCAGTAGATTTTCTTACCTGTCCACTAGATGACAGATTTTGTTGGGCATGGAAACCCAGTCCAGTATTCTTGCCTGAAGAATCCCCATAGACAGAGGAACCTGGCAGCCTGAAGTTCATAGGGTTGCAAAGAGTTAGACATGACTTAGCGACTAAGCACTGTACTTTTCAAGGTACTGTAATGTAAGACTAAAAATGTTTTCTTTATTTTTGTGTTTGTTTATTATGTATTATTTGTGTAAAAAGTATTATAATCCTATTACAGTACAGTTATATAGCTGATTGTGTTAGTTGGGCATCTAGGTCAACTTGTTGGTTTTATGAACAAACTGGACTCGCAAACATGCTCTTGGAATAGAACTCATTCATATGCAGGGAATTTATAGTATACAGGATGATTCATGAGCACAAACCAGGGCTTCACACCCACTAAAACTCAGTGAGGGTGATTCTGAGGCTGCTATGGTTACAAGGACCTGATATGCAGCTTCCTGAGCTCTAAACTCTAGGAAATGAATGCCAATGAGTGCTGTGCTTGCAGGAGCACACAGGGAGTCCCCTCCTAACCTGTCTTCTGTAAGCCTTTTCTGCCAGGTGGACTTTCAATAGACCCTGAGTAGCAGACCACCAGAAGCCATATTCTCTTCCACTTAAAACCACAGATCCAAGCTGTTCTGGGTGCCAGAGGCCAGGCGATGGGCTGATGTACTGTTGGCAGAATGTCCTTCCCATCTGTCTTCGTTCCCTAGGGCTGCTGTAACAAAGTACCACAAACTGGGTGACTAAGACAAACAGGCATTTATTGTTTCACAGTTCTGGAGGCCCTAAGTCCAAGATGGCAGTGTGGCAGGGCAATGGAAAGATCCATACCTTCTGAAGACACCAGGGTGGATCCATTCCAGGCCTCTCTCCTGCCTTCTGGGATTCAGAATTATTTGGTATAAGGTGGGTATGAACATTCCTCCAGATGATTCCATTCTCATCTTGAGGTTTAGACTACTAAGGATACACTTAGTATTACCTTGCCTTGAGATAAAAGAGGACGGAACAAATCCCTGAATGAATCTGAATCAAAGGTGGTGAGAAACAGGCTCTTGCTAAGTGAAATTTTCTTATGCATGGGGAGGGGCAGTGAACAGACACTGCTTGTCAAATGTGTTTGTGCACTTTAAAGAGTAACACCACATTGAACCCTATCTTGGCGCCATCCACAGTGGACAAGCTCCCAGGACAATACTGAAGACCTCTCCTCTGCCTCCACATCCTGCTTCCTTTGACTTCTACTGCTTTTTCTCTTCTCCTGAGCCCCACCTTCTCCCCCAGGGCATCAGAGACCATTAGCACACTTGACAGTTGTAAAAAAATTGCTTTAATTGATGATTTTAATACTGGATTGGTGGGACTGGTCTAAAAATAACCAAATATAATAAGTTTAATTGTTTTTAAGAGCTTCTTTCTGTGAACCATAATAAACTCTGGTTCTGCGTTTGTCTAGTTAACACAGTTCCTGTTGAAACTGCTTGGATGAATCTGTCTTAAATATTTAAAACACATGATATGAATTGGTTATAAATATGTGCATATGAAATGGTGAACAGTGAGTGGTCCCTCCTGCCACTCCTCTGGGAGAAACATGTGTGGTTAATTACAAGGTGGTGGTTCATCCATATGTCTCACTGCAACAGCATTGTTTTCGCAAATCGGAACATGGGCACACTGGTCAGAAGTTTCTGCCTGTGTTGGTAAATTCATGTTGAAAGCTTTCCAGTCCTCTGCATTTGAACTGATCCCATGGAGTATCGTGGCAATCCTCCCCTTCCACCACTTTGACACTGGTTACCTTAGGTTTCAGTAGTGGTAAAATATGAGTATATCATATATAGAGTCATCCCCAGGCATGTACTATTTCATGGAGAATGAAAGACTTGGTAGATGAAAATAAATATAAATAAGACTGCTGCACTAGGAGCTTTAAAAATGTACAAGTTGCTGCTAATCTATTAATTAATATGGTCTCTACACCAAGAGATCCAGCTAAAATATTTGGTGGATGCTGTGATTGGTTGTTTTTATACCCCCATTGAGAACCCCATGAATGGTATGAAAAGGCAAAAAAATAGGACACTGAAAGATGAACTCACCAAGTCTGTAGGTGCCCAATATGCTACTGGAGATAGGTGGAGAAATAACTCCAGAAAGAATGAAGAGATGGAGCCAAAGCAAAAACAACACCCAGTTGTGGATGTGACTGGTGATGGAAGTAAAGTCCGATGCTGTAAAGAGCAATATTGCATAGGAACCTGGAATGTTAGGTCCAGGAATAAAGGAAAATTGGAAGTGGTCAAACAGGAGATGGCAAGAGTGAACACTGACATTTTAAGAATGAGTGAACTAAAATAGACTGGAATGGGTGAATTTAACTCAGATGACCATTATATCTACTACTGTGGGCAAGAATCCCTTAGAAGAAATGGAGAAGCCCTTATAGTCAACAAAAGAGTCCAAAATGCAATACTTGGATGCAATCTCATAAATGACAGAACGATCTCTGTTCAGTTCCAAGGCAAGCCATTCAATATCATGGCAATCCAAGTCTAAGCCCCAACTAGTAATGCTGAAGAAGCTGAAGTTGAATGGTTCTATGAAGACCTACAAGAACTTCTAGAATTAACACCCCCAAAAGATGTCCTTTTCATTACAGGGGACTGGAATGCAAAATCAGGAAGTCAAGAGGTACCTGGAATACATGTGGTAAATGTGTCAAGAGGTAAATGTGGCCTTGGAGTACAAAACAAAGCAGGTCAAAGGCTAACAGAGTTTTGCCAAGAGAACACACTGATCCTTAGCAAACACCCTCTTCCAACAAGACGAGAGAATACTCTACACATGGACATCACCAGATGGTCAGTACCAAAATCAGATTGATTATATTCTTTGTAGCCAAAGATGGAGAAGCTCTATACAGTCAGCAAAAACAAGACTGGGAGCTGACTGTGGCTCAGATCATGAACTCCTTATTGCCAAATTCAGACTGAAATTGAAGAAAGTGGGGAAAACCACTAGACCATTCAGGTATGACCTAAATCAAATCCCTTATGATTATACAGTGGACTTGAGAAATAGATTCAAGGGATTAGATCTGATAGACAGAGTGCCTGATGAACTATGGACAGAGGTTCATGTCATTGTACAGGAGGCAGTGATCAAGACCATCCCCAAGAAAAAGAAATGCCAAAAGGTGAAATGGTTGTCTGAGGAGGTCTTACAAATAGCTGAGAAAAGAAAAGAAGCTAAAAGCAAAAGAGAAAAAGAAAGATATACGCATTTGAATATAGAGTTGCAGAGAACAGCAAGGAGAGATAAGAAAACCTTCCTCAGTGGTCAATGCAAAGAAGTAGAGAAAAACAATAGAATGGGAAAGACTAGAGATCTCTTCAAGAAAATTAGAGATACTAAGGGAACATTTCATGCAAAGATGAGCACAATAAAGGACAGAAATGGTATGGACCTAACAGAAGCAGAAGATATTAAGAAGAGGTGGCAAGAATACACAGAAGAAATATACAAAAAGAACTTCATGACATAGATCATCATGATGGTATGATTACTCACCTAGAGACAGACGTCCTGGAATGAGAAGTCAAGTGGACTTTAGGAAACATCACTATGAACACAGCTAGTGGAGGTGACAGAATTCCAGTTGAGCTATTTCAAATCCTGAAAGATGATGCTGTGAAAGTGCTGCACTCAATATGCCAGCAAATGTGGAAAACTCAGCAGTGGCCACAGGACTGGAAAAGGTCAGTTTTCATTCCAATCCCAAAGAAAGGCAATGCCATAGAATGCTCAAACTACCACACAATTACACTCATCTCACATGCTAGCAACGTAATGCTCAAAATTCTCCAAGCCAGGCTTCAATAGTATGTGAACCATGAACTCCCAGATGTTCAAGCTTAGAGAAAGGATTTAGAAAAGGCATTTGGAACCAGAGATCAAATTGCCAACATCCACTGGATCATCAAAAAAGCAAGAAAGTTACAGAAAAATATCTACTTCTGCATTATTAACTACACCAAAGCCTTTGACTGTGTGGATCACAACAAACTCTGGAAAATTCTGAAAGAGATGGGAATGCCAGACCACCTGACCTGCCTCCTGAGACATCTGTATGCAGGTCAGGAAGCAACAGTTAGAACTGGACATGGAACAATAGACTGATTCCAAATCAGGAAAGGAGTACGTCAAGGCTGTATATTGTCACCATGTGTATTTAACTTATATGCAGAGTACGTCATGCGAAATGCCAGGCTGGATGAAGCACAAGCTGGAATCAAGTTTGCTGGGAGAAATGTCAGTAACCTCAGATATGTAGATGACATCACCCTTATGGCAGAAAGTGAAGAAAAAAGCTTCTTGATGGAAGTGAAAGAAGAGAGTGAAAAAGCTGGCTTAAAGCTCAACATTCAGATAACTAAAATCATAGCATCTGGTCCAATCACTTCATGGCAAATAGATGGGGAAACAAGGGAAACAGTGAGAAACTTTATATTTTGGAGCTCCCAAATCACTGCAGATGGTGACTACAGCCATGAAATTAAAAGATGCTTGCTCCTTGAAAGAAAATCTATGACCAACTTAGACAGCATATTAAAAAGTAGAGACATTACTTTGCCAACAAAGGTCCATCTAGTCAAAACAATGGTTTTTCCAGTAGTCATGTATGGATGTGAAAGTTGGACTATAAAGGAAGCTGAGTGTCAAAGAATTGATTCTTTTGAACTGTGGTGTTGGAGAAGACTCTTGAGAGTCCCTTGGACAGCAAGGAGATCCAACCAGTCCACCCTAAAGGAGATCAGTCTTGAATATTCATTGGAAGGACTGATCCTGAAGCTGAAATTCTAGAACCTTGGCCACCTGATGTGAAGAACTGACTCACTAGAAAAGACACTGATGCTGGGCAAGATTGAAGGTGGGAGGTGAAGGGGACAACAGAGGATGAGATGGTTGGATGGCATACCGACTCAATGGACATGAGTTTGAGTAAGTTCTGGGAGTTGGTGATGGACAGGTAAGACTGGTGTGCTGCAGTCCATGTGGTTGCAAAGAGTTGTATATGACTGAGCAGCTGAACTGAACTGATAGTCCCAAGGTGGTCATAAAAGGCTGTCAGCAGACTAACTCCAAGTCATTCCTTAAGACAACTTTCAGCTAAAATAATGTTATCCGTAAATGCTTCCGCAGCCTATTATAATAGCAGGTGAAAACTGGGTGCCCCTCCAGTGGAGAATGTGTCTGTATGAGTATAGATTCAGTGGGAGGGAATCACTTCCATTCTGACATGAATTGAATATTTTCTGTTCCAAACTGAAGTGTTTTCTAGACCTGTGATTCCTACCCTTGTTGAATATTAGCATTACCTGCAGAGCTTGTAAAACATGCCATGGCCTTGGCCCCATCTGAGAGTATATAATCCAAATCTGGAACGCGCTCAGAGAACTTTTCACCGTGTATAGAAGCAAAGACTGTATCATGAGGTTCTTGATCAAAGACATGGGACATGAGCTGCAGGGACTCAGATGATCAGCAAAATCTCCAGTGAAACAGAGTCTGCAGCTGGAGAGCATGTGTCTCCTGGCTGAGAGCCCATCAGCTCCTGCAGATGGAGGAATGGAAATTTATCAGATTCCCACATATGATGTTCTTTCATGTAAACTTGAATGTTTAGATCAATGGTATGTGCCAAAAAGCATATGTCCTTGTGAGTCCAGACAGTGGGTTCGGTCACTCTCAGCTAAATCCTGTGTCCTTGTCACCTCTCCTAGTCCCAGAACTGCCCTGGGCCCTGTTGTGTGGCTACAAGGAGAGGCAGGCAGTACCTGGCCTAGGCTGGACCTGCAGGTGGGGAGCTGCATCTCTAAGAGAGCCAACATGGACAATCCTTGTTTCTTGTCTGGGTTTGCTGCACCATACACTGCCTTACACACCCTAGACTGTGGTGGGCACATACACCCATGCATACCACACAGACACACACATACAGACACAGGCCATGCATACTACATACAAAAGTATACACCATACACAAAAGCGTTTCTCAGTTACAGTTACAGGTTATGTAACTGTCTTGCTCACAGTGGCATTTTGGAGTCCTTCAGGTTTGTAGTCACTGTCCATTTTAATTGGGATAGTCACACAGATCCTTTGTGTTCAGCTTAAACCTCTGATCTAGACCTGGACTGGCATTTGTCTCATCTCATCCATAACAGTAGGGCTGCCAGATGAAACACAGGACACTCAGTTATGTTTGAATTTCTGAAAAGGACAACAACAGCAAAATTAATTTAAGTATGGCCCAAATATTGCCTGGGATACATATATATACCAAACATTATTTGCTCTTGATCTGAAAATTCAAATCTAACTAGGAATTCTGTAGTTTTCTTTGCTACATCTGACAACCTTACCTAGAAGGGCAGTGATTTCTATGGCTGGGGCCCACTCTCTGGGTTTATAACACCAGTGCAGCAGAGGAAGTGAAGGTGTCCAAGGTGGTAAAGGTTTGAAGATCTCTGGGACTATTTGGCGCCATCTGAATTACGAATAAAATTAAAGATAATTAAAAACAGACGTGCCCCCGAATGTAACACTACTTGTTTGTAATTACTGTCATTCTTAAAA
This sequence comes from Redunca redunca, assembly GCA_006410935.1. NCBI lineage: Eukaryota > Metazoa > Chordata > Mammalia > Artiodactyla > Bovidae > Redunca > Redunca redunca. Next base: position 445,205 of record SJYQ01000327.1, on the reverse strand, counting down.
ACTCTTTATTGCGCCTCAAACTGAAGTTTAGCAAACCGTTGCCAAATATGTGGGGTTTCCCACACTTCATGTCACAAGGGAAACTGCATGGAGGCTGAGTCTCGCAGGCTTATTCCTGTGCCTACAACATCCTGCAATTAGATGACACAGTCCATTCCTGTATTTATCTTAAGGAGTTTATAACCTCTTGGAGGAAATTATAAACTTCCTTTTTATCCTGAGTCTTACTTGGTATAAGCAAAATCATAGATGTCTTGGTTTATAGTGAAGAGAGAACTGCATCTCTAGAGACTTTGTAACTGTAGTTATATCCCCGCAGCTCTCTTATTTACATAGAAAATAATTATAAAAACAACTTTAAAACATACCCACTTACTTCACACTTATACTTTGAGATTATTGATATGCTGAATTTACTATATCCATATTCCATATAAAATGTTGAGATAAGATTGTCTTCATTTTAATGCCATAGTGCCATTCTTTTCTGCTCCTCATTTATTATTGTTTTTTTGTTTTCTGGTCTCTATTCTATATTCTGTGCTATGGGAGATAGCCATTGTTCCAATAAATACACACTGATAGTCTCATTGTCACTGTAAGTGAATTTTATATTCTAATAATGAGTGGTAACATATTCAGTGACCTTTGTGTATCATGCCTTGTGTCAACTGCTGGGATACACTCTTTACTCAATTCTCATAATATTGATTTGGCCAAAAAATTCATCTTGTTTTTTTCCATAAAATGGCTTTAATGGAGCTTAGATGTCTTTAGCGTCATTTGAAACAATTTGTTAGATTACATTGTGACAGCTGTCGTATCAGCGTGCATTAAAAAAACAACAAGCTTATGAAAATGGGTGAGTTTTTGTTTAACCATTTTAATAATGAAGATGGAAAAAAGAAACATTTTCATCATGTTATGATTTATTATTTCAAGAAAGGTAAAAAAGCAACTAGCTGCTGCTAAGTCACTTCAGTCGTGTCCGACTCTGTGCAACCCCAGAGACCAGGCTCCCCCGTCCCTGGAATTCTCCAGGCAAGAACACTGGAGCAGGTTGCCATTTCCTTCTCCAATGCATGAAAATGAAAAGTGAAAAGTGAAAATGAAGTCGCTAAGTCATGTCCAACTCTTCACGACCCCATGGACTGCAGCCTACCAGGCTCCTCCGCCCACGGGATTCTCCAGGCAAGAGTACTGGAGTGGGTTGCCATTTACTAAAACACACACAAAAAGACTTGTGCAGTGTATGGAGAAGGTACTGAGATTTATCCAGTGTATCAAGAGAGGTGTGCAAAGTTTCATGCTGGAGTTTTCTCAGTGGATGATGCTCCACAGTTTGATAGCCACCAAACTGAGACATTAATGGAGAATAATAAATGTTATACCATGCTGGAGATAGCTGACATACTCAAAATATCCAAATCAAGTGTCGGAACTTATTTGTACCAGCTTGGTTGTGTTCATTGCTTTGATGTTTGGGTTCCACATAAGTCAGGCGAAAAAAGCCTTCTTGGCAGTATTTCTGTATGTGATTCTCTAAGGAAAAAGTTCCATTTTTAAAACAAATTGGTCAAGGAAAAATAGATACTATACAATAATGTGGAATGGAAAAGATCTTGGGGCAAGTGAAATGAACCACCAACAACCACACCAAATGTCAGCCTTCATCCTAGGTGATTTTGTGTATATGGTGGGATTGGAAGGCAGTCCTCTGTTATGAGCTCCTTGGTGGCTCAGAGGTTAAAGCATCTGCCTGCAGTGTGGGAGACCTGGGTTCAATCCCTGGGTCAGGAAGATCCCCTGGAGAAGGAAATGGCAACCCACTCCAGTATGCTTGCCTGGAGAATCCCATGGATGGAGGAGCCTGGTGGGCTACCATCCACGGAGTCGCAAAGAGTAGGACACGACTGTGTGACTTCACTTTCCAGAAAACCAAACAATTAACTCCAACAAGTACTGCTTGGAAAGTGCAAGACTGTATGTTTCTTTGAAGACCAAGCAACTGTCACAGCTTGACTGGAAAGTTCTGATTCATCCATTGCATTCACTAGACATTACACCTCCAGATCATTTATTTCAGTTTTTGCAAAATTCTCTTAATGGAAAAAAATTCAGTTCTCTGGAAGACCATAAAATGCACCTAGAACAGTTCTTTATTAGAAAGATAAAAAGTTTTGGGGAGATGGAATTATGAAGTTGCCTGAAAAATGGCAGAAAGTAGTGGTACAAAATAGTGAATGTGCTGTGTCAATAAAGTTCTTGGTGAAAATGAAATATGTGCCTTATTTTCACTTAAGTGCTGAAAGAACTTTTTGGCCAACCAAACAGTTTAATACATTAGAAACTATATTGAACCTAGTTTCATATCTAAGGAAAAATCACAGTGAATCATAATTCGTAACTACCGTGCAAGCCATCTTCCTTAGTAGAAGTGAAAAATAGAAACATTAAATTGTAAATCAAATAATTCTTCAGGAGTAATTGTTAACTAACCTAAATTGGGCTCCTAGATAAGCAGTTTCAACTGAACTGGAAATTTCAAATAACCAAAGCATATGGCTGGTTTGTATCATGTAGATAAACATACATGTAAAATGTAGACCCCTACTTGGCATTATCACCTCTTACATGTAGGATAAAGTAAAACTTTCAAAAATGTGCTTAAGAAAATAGTTTTCTGGGATATTAATAAGTGCCACATGACAAGAAGATATATAGTCAAAAGGATATGCTTGGTTAAACAAAATGTAAGGCAATGGCACCCCACTCCAGTCCTCTTGCCTGGAAAATCCCATGGACGGAGGAGCCTGGTAGGCTGCAGTCGATGGGGTCGCTTAGAGTCCGACACGACTGAGCGACTTCACTTTCACTTTGCACTTTCATGCACTGGAGAAGGAAATGGCAACCCACTCCAGTGTTCTCGCCTGGAGAATCCCAGGGACGGGGGAGCCTGGTGGGCTGCCGTCTATGGGGTCACGCAGAGTTGGGCACGATGGAAGCGACTTAGCTGCAGCAATGGCTTTTCTTGACTCTAAGACTTTTCCTCTGTGTATGTGTGCTCTAGTTACCATAGCTGCACAACAAGCATTCCCTACTTAGTTGCATGAAACAACAACCATTTGATCCTAAGCTTAGGTTTGTGGATCAGGAATGGAGACACAGTAGTGCAGCAAAATCTGTTGGAGGTCGTTAGGAAGGCTCCTGAATTAGGGGGATGCAATGACTGGGGCTGGAATCATCAGAAGGCTTCTGCAATCTTCCTGCATTGCACCTAAGCTTGGAGGAGGTAAGACAAGGACTTTTCATTAGGTGCACTTATGCCTCACCAACACTTGTTATTTTCTGTTCTCATTTGTTTTTTGATAGTAGCCATCCTAATGGATGTGAATTGGCATTGCACTGTGTTTTTGATTACCATTTCCCTGATGTTTATTGATGCTGAGCATCTTTGCATGTGCCTATTGGCTGTTTGTGTATCTTGTTTGGAGAAATATCTATTTAAGTCTTTTATACATTTTTAAAATTGGGTTGTTTGGTTGTTTAGTTGCTGAATTGTAGGGGTTCTTTATGTATTCTGGATATTTATTCCACATCAGATATATGAATTGTAAATATTTTCTCCCATTCCATGGCTTGCATTTTCACTCTGTCAATAGTGTTCTTTGATCTGCTAAAGTTTTTATTCTTGATGAAGTTCGATTTATCCATTTTTTTTCTTTTGTTGCCTGTGTTTTTGGTGTCATCCTCACCCCCCAAAAAATAATTGTCAAGTCCAGTGTCATAAAGCTTTTCACCTATGTTTTCTCCTACCTCAGTGTAAAAGAATAAGTTATATTGTTTTAGCTCTTATATTTAAGTCTTCGATGCATTTTTAGTGAATTTTTTATTTAGTGTAAGGTAAGAATTATCCTGCTTTCCCAATGTCATTTGTTAAAGAGTCAGTAAACTCTGAACCACACAATTTTAACATAGCCAGAGGCTATTGTTTTATTCCACCTATTTACTCTCCCCTTCCTTTGAAAAAGAATGCTCAGTTTTTCTCTGGGATTGCTATCCAGAACACTCTTTTCCAGGTGGATATTGTCATGTGAGTAAAATCAGGTCAGTAAGGGAGAATCACAGACAGCAAAGAATCTGCCTGCAATTCAGGAGACCTGGGTTCGATCCATGGGTTGGGAAGATCCCCTGAAGGAGACCATGGCAACCCACTCCAGTATTCTTGCCTGGAGAATCCCCATGGACAGAGGAGCCTAGCCGGCTACACGACTGAGCGACTAAGCACAGAAGGGAGAAGCAAAAGTACTGTGTATACTTCTAGGAAGGCAGATATAAAGAGTGTATTTTATATCAGAAAACCTTTTTAGAATTCTCCCTTTTTTCTGCTGCCAGCCTAGAACATGAATATGGAGACTAGAGTTCTATAGGCAGAACAAAGAAATGAACAGGGAACAAAGCATCATGATGGAAAAGGTAGGAGACCTGGTCTCTGAAGACATCACAGAGCTCCCACATCAGCCTTACTTGAATCACCACATAATTTTAGATTAAAGAAATAAACTCCTTATAGCAACTCTCTTATTTATTCCTATTTTTTCAGATAATCCTACTCTTTTCTTAGATATAATTTATGTATTATTTATAATGTATTAATTTGTTTGAGTTTTGTTGGAAGTACACTCCCATGAAACTGTGACAACCAAGTTACTAAACATTTCCATTATGTCTAGAAGATTCTCTGTTCCCCTTTGCATCCATCTCTTCGTCTGACTTGGGCCTCAGGCAACCATTGTTCTTCTGTGTGTGTGTGTGTGTGTGTGTGTGTGTGTTTTATCACTATAAAATTGTTTTTTTATAGAATTTTTAATAGGTGAAAGCCTACAGTACTCTTTGATGTCTGGTTTCTTTCATCCAACATAATGATTCTGACATTCATCTAAGTTGTAATATGAATTATGGTTTGCTCCTTTATCTTGTTCAGAGTTGTCCATCCTATGTATATACCACATTTTATCCATAGACTTCCTGATGAACATTTGGGTTGTTGTCAGTTTCTGGGTAACAGTAGAGCTTTTGTAAAATGACTGTGTAAATATCTTTGCATGAATGTATGTTCATCTGTCTTAGAAAAGAGCTAGGAGTGAAGTGGGTAGACTGTACCTAGACATATCTTAAACTTTTGAGAAACTACCGAACATTTTTCCAGAGTGGTACAAATTTATATTTTCACCATCAGTGTACGAGAATTCCAGATGCACCATAGCCTTGTCAATAACTGGTTTTGTGAGTCTTTTTAATTTAGCCATTCTAATTCATACAATAATGACTGTTATGGTTTTCATCTGCATTTCACTGATAATTGAGGATGTTGGATTTGTTTTCAAGTGATTTTTGAGAGTCATATCTTCTTTGATGAAGTATATTTTCAAATGTCTTGCCCTTTTACTGGGTGACCCCAGTGGCTCACCAGTAAAGAATACATCTGCAGTGCAGGAGCTGTCAAGAGATGTGGTTCAATCCTTGGGTTGGGAAGATCCCCTGGAAAAGGACATGGCAACCCACTGCAGTATTCTTGCCTGGAAAAGGTCCATGAACAGAGGAGCCTGGAGGGCTACAGTCCATGTGGTCATGGAGTCACTTAGCATGCACACACATCCTTTTATTATCATGCTAGGTGTCTTCTTATTACTGAGTTGTGGGAATTCCTAATAATCTGGATCAGTTGTTTGTCAGGCACATATGTAATGAAAATATTTTCACTTATTCTGTGACTTAGATTTTATTTTTTGTAACTGTGTCTTTGAAGAGCAAAAACATTTTAAAGTTTACAAAAGTCCAATTTATGAATCATTTTCCCTTTCCATCTTTTTGTTTTGCAAATATTTTCTCCTATATTTTTAAACAAGTGTTATATTATAGTTGCAGACTTTTACATAAGTCTCTGATCCACCTGAGGGTGGATAGTTTCTGAATTTACTATTCTAACTTGAGGAATAATACTGTTTCAGCATTTCCTCTCTACTTGTTCAGTCCTCTGACACGTCTTACCAAATTTCCTCCATTACATTCTTTTTGTTAAAAATAGCTAACAGGGTTTACTTTCTTGTCTGGATTCTTGTCTGGATTCTTCCTGATGCACTGTCTGAAGGGTGAGGTGAGATCTGTTTTTTATCATCATTAACATTTGAACAAGGGTATCTCCAAAGAACCAGAAATACTAGTTATGTTCTTCCTTAGTACCCCCAGGAAAACAGACAAAATGAATCAAGCTGGGGCTCCATGTTTATAAGACATACAAATAGAAGAACAGAAAACAATCATTGCTATCTAAATGAAAGTTTAATCTTGAATAACACTAACATCTGACATTTGACATTTGTTGATATCCCAGCATTGTGCTAATAGTAATATTACAAAAGTTATTTCTGCCCATTTACAGATCAGAAAACTACTATGTCAACTAATATTCAAATTCTCTAAGCTTAAGATTTCAGAGATAGATTAATTAAATAGAAGCCGAACACAAATCACAATTATTTTCTTCAAGGTACTAACAACTTAGTATAAGAGATAAGATGTATGTAAATGGGAAGTTAACATTGATATTGTTGTTGTCCAACTCTTTGCGATCTCATGGACTGCAGAATGCCAGAATCATCTGTCCTCCACTATTTCCCAGAGTTTGCTCAGATTCAACATATATCTAGATCATATAAAAATGAGTCCAGGTTTGGAACCAGTGATAATCTCTCAACTGGGAAATATTTTTTAAATGGCTAGGTATATCTATGTATCTTAAGTATATAAAAATTGAATAAGAAGAAAGAAAATCCACTAAGGGTCATTTATGGATGATGATCATTGCTCTAGAACAGAAATGTGAAGGAAATGAGTAGGAGGATCCAGTTAAGAAAGATTTCTTGGGAGGAGGAAGCAGACCTAACACAGGGGGAGCCTTGACCTGCCAGATAGGGACCCTGACTCCCAGTAGGCTCTGTCATTGTCTGGCTGAATGCTCTTGGCAAAGCCTTTACTGATATAAATCTCCAGTTTTCATCTGTTAGAAGAGGACATTGAACTAGTGATTACTAATGCCTATTTTATCTTGAAAATGGTTTATTATTCTTGCTTTATTATACTTTTTTCCTTTGTGTGTGTGTGTGTGTGTGTGTGTGTGTGTGTGCTAGTTTCAGACGTACAGCAAAGTGACAAATATGCATGTATCTATTGTTTTTTTGAATCCTTTTCCATTTAGGTTATTATAGAATACTGAGAAGAGTTTCCTGTGGTATATAATAAGTCCTTGTCGGCTATCTATTTAAAATATAGCAGTGTGTATATGTCAATTCCAAACTCCCAATCTTACACTTCTTAAAGAAGAATTAAAGCAATCTATTAGGAATATAATCAAAATAACATACATACATTTTTTTCTAATTAAGACTCATAGATCTACAGGTCATTTACAGATTTTAAAAATGGAAAGCTTCTTTAGATTCTGAAACAATCAGAATGGTTTAAACTTTCTATTTCCATGTGGATACAGAAATAAAAATCATAAGTAAAGGAAATTTGGAGAAAAAATAATTTCTCTGCAAAAGTCACCACTCTATTTTCACTCGAAAAAAGAACTAAAAATACCAAAATTCCAAAACAAAATTGGTTTCCATGCTATGTTCAAAAGAGGCAACAAATTTGGCCTCACAAAATGTCCACACAGACCTGGCTGTCTGGTGGCCTTTGGCCTTTTGCAGCCCCCTTGAGAGCTCTTGTTTTGGACACTCCTTTCCTCATCAGATTCCTCAAGAATCCTCATATCCCCAACTTTACCCTGGAACACAGAGAACACAGGTCAGAAATTGGATGCAAAATCTTTCCAAGGAGAGATTTCAACATTCCTCCTCAAAAAAAAGCTAGTATCTATTTATAGGACAAACACACTTTCTAAAAATAGAGACTGGAGGTTGGCACAGTTACAGCACTTATTATCATGAAAGCTTTTGATCTTATACTACTGCTCTGATGTTGTTCATCATTGCATTCAACAGACATCCACTGAACTGATTCTGAGCCGCAGCCTCTCTGCAAGGTGCTGTGGATTTAAAGCTCACTAATTTTATAATTCTTTTCCTTGGGGTGATTCACGGTTTACTGGATGAATCTTATATTTAAATAGAGCACAAAGCAATCAAACAAAACTGAGTAACATTTGTTCCTACACTTTTATAACAGTTTTGAAGACAAGTGGGTGGTGATTGGAATAAGGAGAGTGTTGTTATGGACCTTTTGCAGTTGATGGCTTTAGCGTTTTTCAGGAACCATCCCCTGAGGCCCACCCTTCTGTAGACAGTGACAATGGATGGGTTTCCTTGGTGATCTGTTGAGGAGTACCTGGTATGCTGACCTGGGATTGGGTTTGGGTGTGTTGGTCAACCCTATGATCCACTCCAGCACAGCAGAATTATCCCACTGCAGGGGGCTTCCTGTCTTTGGTGCCAGCACATTACTTTCCAAACTAACTTCCCACTTTCTCCTTCAAAATTGCTCACAGGCATTCTGGTGTCAGCCAAGCACCTCTAAACCCATCTGGCATCAGTCAAGATTTTCTGAGGACTTAGAATAAGGCAGCCCAGGTGCAGAGGAGAAGCTCCAGCATTGAACCAGGCTGATCCGGGTCGCTTTCTCATATGTCACTTACCAGTTCTGTCATCTTGGGTAAGATACTAAACTTTTCTTGAGAAAGAGTTTCCACTTTAAAAAATGAGGAATATAAAAATTCACTTGAGGGGGCTTTGTTAGGATTGACTTAAAAGATTAATGAAGAGTATCTGAAATACATTTACCAGCCAAACAAGGCTGTTTTATAAGCACTGACTCCTTGGGAGTTTGTCTAACCTTGTCAGGTCAGAGGGCAAGCCTTCTCCTCTGGGTTTAGATACCACTTTGAGTTTCACCCTCCACTGAAGATACTCTACTGTAGTTAGCTTGCTATGCATTTGTCTCTTCCATTGGACTGTATAAACTCTTAGCGAGAATCCTGCCACATCATGTCTTCAGAACCTAACAAAAGTCTCCACACATAGTAGATACTTCTCTACGCTTTTGCAGACCTAACATCTACCAAAACTTCTAACCTAGCCTGCCCACTTGTCAAGCCAGAATGAGTCAGGCCAGTGAGCCCCTTCAAGTCCATCACAGTCCATTTCCATATCTCTGCTTCTCATATCATCCTGGGCACACATGATTTTTCATTTGCTTCCATGTGTTGGTGATTCTGTCATTGACAGCTAATGTGCTAAGAGGGTATGTTATATCTCCTACACTTGCACACATAAAAGCAGGCATCATGATAAGCAGTTCTCTTATGATAACAATTAAATGTCAAGTTTCCTATCCCTATCAGGTGATAAAGAATCTGCCTCCAATGCAGGAGACAATTGTTCAATGCCTGGGTCGGGAAGATCTCCTGAAAAGGAAATGGCTATTGACTCCAATGTGGGATGGCTCCTCTAGGCCCTCCTGCGCCCGCGCAGCCACCGCTCCTTGGGTTGCTCCTACCGGCTGCCATTCCTGGCCTCGGGCACAGGGTGAAGGGCCTAGAGGAGCCATCCCATGTTGAAGGTCAGGAAGGGCAGCGGTAAGGAGATACCCCTCATCCAAGGTAAGGAGCAGCAGCTGTGCTTTGCTGGAGCAGCCGTGAAGAGATACCCCACACCCAAGGTAAGAGAAACCCAAGTAAGATGGTAGGTGTTGCAAGAGGGCATCAGAGGGCAGACACACTGAAACCACACTCACAGAAAACTAGTCAGTCTAATCACACTAGGACCACAGCCTTGTCTAACTCAATGAAACCAAGCCATGCCTGCTGGACAACCCAGGGCAGGCAGGTCATGGTGGAGAGGTCTGACAGAATGTGGTCCACTGGAGAAAGGAATGGCAAACCACTTCAGTATTCTTCCCTTGAGAACCCCATGAACAGTAGGAAAAGGCAAAATGATAGGATACTGAAAGAGGAACTCCCCAGGTCAGTAGGTGCCCATTATGCTATTGGAGATCAGAGGAGAAATAACTCCAGGAAAAATGAAGGAATGGAGCCAAAGCAAAAACAATACCCAGATGTGGATGTGACTGGTGATAGAAGCAAGGTCTGATGCTATAAAGAGCAATATTGCATAGGAACCTGGAATGTCAGGTCCATGAATCAAGGCAAATTGGAAGTGGTCAAACAAGTGATGGCAAGGGTGAACGTTGACATTCTAGGAATCAGCGAACTAAAATGGACTGGAATGGGTGAATTTAACTCCGATGACCATTATATCTACTACTGCAGGCAGGAATCCCTCAGAAGAAATGGAGTAGCCATCATGGTCAACAAAAGAGTCTGAAATGCAGTACTTGGATGCAATCTCAAAAACGGCAGAAT
>SJYQ01000327.1:410940-433821 GCA_006410935.1 Redunca redunca | reverse complement strand
GTCTAGTCAAGGCTATGGTTTTTCCTGTGGTCACGTATGGATGTGAGAGTTGGACTGTGAAGAAGGCTGAGTGCTGAAAAATTGATGCTTTTGAACTGTGGTGTTGGAGAAGACTCTTGAGAGTCCCTTGGACTGCAAGGATATCCAGCCAGTCCATTCTGAAGGAGATCAGCCCTGGAATTTCTTTGGAAGAAATGATGCTAAAGCTGAAACTCCAGTACTTTGGCCACCTCATGCGAAGAGTTGACTCACTGGAAAAGACTCTGGTGCTGGGAGGGATTGGGGGCAGGAGGAGAAGGGGATGACAGAGGATGAGATGGCTGGATGGCATCACTGACTCTATGGATGTGAGTCTGAGTGAACTCCGGGATTTGGTGATGGACAGGGAGGCCTGGCGTGCTGCAATTCATGGGGTTGCAAAGAGTCGGACACGATTGAGTGACTGAACTGAACTGATCGACTCCAATATTCATGCCTGGATAATTCCACGGCAGAAGAAACTGGTGGGTTACAGTCCATCAGATCACAAAGAGTTGGACACGATTGAATGACTAACACTTTCTTTATTTTCACCTCTAGATTTATACCAAACACTTTTGGGTTCTGAACCACTTGATGCTCCCCTAAACACTTCCTGATAAATGTATTAGACTCCTGGGAAAATAGCCTTAAGCTTGTTAGAATACCTTTTCTCCACCATCTAACTTCTGCTACCTCTCAGGTCCTTCCATTTTCTAGAAAGTGTCCTCACTGGGATTCTTTCATTCACTGTTGCCTGAAATGTTGTAACAAATTCCTAAAAAATATCTCCTGGGCTCAAGATTTAAAATCATCTGATGTGGAAAACTCTCCAAAGTCCAGTCTGGCAACACTTCAGATGAATTTTAAGTATTCTTTAAACATTTTGGAAAAATGTAGAATGTGCCATCAGATGTTTTTCTTTTGAAAAAAAAGAAAAAGAGTGGAGAAAAAATTGTTTGGAATTTCCATCCAAAAGGATGTTAATGGAAAAAATTAAAATAAAGGAATGAAAAGATATGGCACAACTCTACTCATGAATGTGAAATCCAGTTAACAAACATGCTATCTGCCAGACTTGAACTGCAACTGTTAACGACTTACTTTAAGCAACTCATCCCCTGGGAAGCTGCCTTCTGAGAGAGACATCAGTCCCTTTTCAGTGCAATGACCCATGTATATCTCATCTTTCATGGACCCCTGCTCCCACACTCATGTGGCTTCCCACCTGCCCCTTTCCCTAGCTCCTTTCTTCAACAATGCCATCTTTGTCCTCTTTTCTTGGGCATCCCTTTCCATGGCACCCCTCTCTTTCCAAATCAACCAATCCATCTCTATATTCATCACACACTGCACCCTTTCAGAGCCTTCCTTGGCCTCTGATTTCCTCTGGACAACATGTGCTGCCTACCTCTTTCTGCCTCCAGAACCTTCCCCTCCTTCCCTCTCTTGAGCATTGATCATTCTTGCTTCCATTCCAAACTTGTACTTTTCTTTCTGTCTGAATTTGACAAGTGAATGCCTTTGCATCTTAACAAAGCCTTTCCCTTGATCACTGTATCTCAAGACCATGGGTGAGTGAGGGGCTACCATGATCCCCATTCTGAAATATGGGCTGCTGTGGCTTCTGTTAACTAACAGAAGTGACAGAGCAGCAGGCCCATCCCTCTGCCAGAACCTTCACCCAGCTTCCCTCCCTGCCTGTTCCAGTGTCTTTTCTTACCACCTGGTGCAACCTCAGGAGGGGCATAGTGAAGAGTCAGGATGTTTCCCAGCGTCTAGAGGTCAAAACGCCATTCCTCACCATCTGCATCAGTGAAGGTTATGAAGGAAACAGCGGTGAGGTGCCTCCACCTGTCCCAATCAGGGAGTTTTAGTAGACGTCTAGAGAAGGCAATGGCAACCCACTCCAGTACTCTTGCCTGTAAAATCCCATGGATGGAGGAGCCTGGTAGGCTGCAGTCCATGCAATCACAAAGAGTTAGACACAACTGAGTGACTTCACTTTCACTTTTCACTTTTATGCATTGGAGAAGGACATGGCAACCCACTCCAGTGTTCTTGCCTGGAGAATCCCAGGGACAGTGGAGCCTGGTGGGCTGCCATCTATGGGGTTGCACAGAGTCAGACACGACTGAAGCAACTTAGCAGCAGCAGAGAGGAACCAGCATTCCCACCTCCACTCAGCAATAACAAGGAACCCCAGAGGGAGCCTGAATTTCCACCCCTAACATCAGCAGAGCCCTGATAAGACACAAAGTTTAAATAAGATTTGGAATCTCACAAAATAATACCCAAATTGTCTGTATTTCAACAGAAAATAATTGATCATAGCAAGAGCCAAGGACATCGCAGCTTGAGTGAGAAAAGACAATATACAGACAACAAAACTGAGTTGGCAGAGTTGTTAGATGAGAAGCACTTAAGAGTCACCATCATAAAGATGTTTCAAGAAGCATGCCTGAAACAAATGAAAGATAGAACATCTCAGCAAAGTACTTGAAGACATAAAGAAGAACCAATAGAAATTTCAGAAATCCAAAAACACAATAATGAAACAAAACACACAATGAATGAAGCCAACAAAAAATAGGGCAGGGGGAAAATATTAGTGACCTTGATGTTAAAGCAATAGAGGTGACCCAGTCTGAACAATAAGGAGACTACAAACTGAAAAATAAGAATGAAAAGAACCTACCCCACTCACACCTGTGGATAGATCAACCAAACAGAAAATTAGCAAGAAAACACAAACTTTAAATGATACAATAGACCAGTTAGACCTAATTGATATCTGTATGACATTTCACCCCAAAACAATGAATTTCACCTTTTTCTCAAGTGTACTTGGAACATTCTCCAGGATAGATCACATCCTCAGCCAGCCATAAATCTAGGCTTTGTAAATTCAAAAAAAATTTAAATAACTTCAAGCATCTTTTCTGATCACAATGTAGTAAGATTAGATGTCAAATACAGGAAAAAACTATTTAAAATAGAAGCATATGAAGGCTAAACAACATGCTTCTGAATAACCAACAAATCATAGAAGAAATTAAAAAATAAATCAAAATATGCATAGAAACAAATGAAAATTAAAACACGACAACACAAAACCTATGGGATTCAGAAACAGCGGTGCTAAGGGGAAGGTTCATAGCAATACATGCTTACCTCAGGTAACAAGAAATAAAGTCAAATAAATAACTTAACTTTACACCTAAAGCAACCAGAAAAAGAAGAAATGAAGAACCCCAGTGTTAGTAGAAGGAAAGAAATCATAAAAATTAGGGCAGAAATAAATAAAAAAGAAACAAAGGAGACTCTAGCAAAAATCAACAAAACTAAAAGCTGATTCTTTGAGAAGATAAATGAAATAGACAAACCATTAGCCAGACTCATCAAGAAAAAAAGGGAGAAGAATCAAATCAACAAAATTAGAAGTGGANGAAATAGACAAACCATTAGCCAGACTCATCAAGAAAAAAAAGGGAGAAGAATCAAATCAACAAAATTAGAAGTGGAAATGAAAAAATCACAACAGACAACACAGAAACACAAAAGATCATAAAAGACTACTATCAGCAACTATATGCCAATAAAATGGACAACTTGGAAGAAATGGATGAATTTTTAGAAAAGTATAACCTCCCAAAACTGAACCAGGAAGAAATAGAAAACCTTAACAGACCCATCACAAGAACGGAAATTGAAACCGTAATAAAAGTCTTCCAACAAAGAAGAGCCCAGGACCAGGTGGATTCACAGGTGAATTCTACCAAAAATTTAGAGATGAGATAACACCTATCCTACTCAAACTCTTCCAGAAAATTGAAGAGGAAGGCAAACTGCTGAACTCATTCTATGAGGCCACCATCACCCTAATACCAAACCCTGACAAAGATGCCACAAAAAGAGAAAACTATGGGCCAATATCACTGATGAATATATACGCAAAAATCCTAAGCAAAATTCTAGCAAACAGAATCCAACAACATATTAAAAAGATCATACATCATGACCAACTGGGCTTTATCCCAGGGATGCAAGGATTCTTCAATATCTGCAAATCAGTCAATGTGATATACCACATTAACAAATTGAAAGATAAAAGCCATATAATTATCTCATTAGATGCAGAGAAAGCCTTTGACAAAATTAAGCATGCATTTATGATTAAAACCCTCCAGAAAGTAGGCATAGAAGGAACATACCTCAACATAATAAAAGGCATATATGATAAACCCACAGCCAACATTATCCTCAATGGAGAAAAATTGAAAGCATTCCCCCTAAAGTCAGGAACAAGACAAGGGTGCCCACTCTCACCACTACTATTCAACATAGTTTTGGAAGGTTTAGCCACAGCAATCAGAGAAGAAAAAGAAATAAAAGAATCCAGATTGGAAAAGAAGTAAAACTCTCACTGTTTGCAGAAGACATTATCCTCAACATAAAGAACCCTAAAGACACCACCAGAAAATTACTAGAACTAATCAATGAATATAGAAAAGTTACAGGATATAAAATTAACACACAGAATCCCTTGCATTCCTATACACTAACAATGAGAAAACAGAAAGAGAAATTAAGGAAACAATTCCATTCACCATTGTGATGAAAAGAATAAAATGCCTAGGAATAAGTCTACTTAAAGAAACAAAAGACCTATATATAGAAAACTATAAAACAATGATGAAAGAAATCAAAGATGACACAAATAGATGGAGAAATATACCATGTTTGTGGATTGGAAGAATCAATATAGTGAAAATGAGTATACTACCCAAAGCAATCTATAGATTCAATGCAATCCCTATCAAGCTACCAACGGTATTTTTCACAGAGCTAGAACAAATAACTTCACAATTTGTATGAAAATACAAAAAACTTTGAATAGCCAAAGCAATCCTGAGAAAGAAGAATGGAACTGGAAGAATCAACTTGCCTGACTTCAGACTATACTACAAGGCTACAGTCATCAAGACAGCATGGTACTGGCACAAAAACAGAAATATAGATCAATGGAATAAAATAGAAAGCACAGAGATAAATCCACACACCTATGGACACCTTATCTTTGATGAAGGAGGCAAGAATATACAATGGAGAAAAGACAATCTCTTTAACAAGTGGAGCTGGGAAAACTGGTCAACCACCTGTAAAAGAATGAAAGTAGAACACTTTGTAACACCATACACAAAAATAAACTCAAAATGGATTAAAGATCTAAATGTAAGACCAGAAACTATAAAAACTCCTAGAGGAAAACATAGGCAAAACACTCTCTGACAAATCACAGCAGGATCCTCTATGACCTACCTCCCAGAGTAATGGAAATAAAAGCAAAAATAAACAAATGGGACCCAATTAAACATAAAAGCTTTTGCACAATGAAGGAAACTATAAGCAAAGTGAAAAGACAGACTTCACAATGGGAGAAAATAATAGCAAGAAAAGCAACTGACAAAGAATTAATCTCAAAAATATACAAGCAGCTCCTGTACCTCTATATCAGAAAAATAAATAACCCAATCAAAAAATGGGCCAAAGAACTAAACAGAAATTTCTCCAAAGAAGACATACAGATGTCTAACAAACACATGAAAAGATGCTCAACATCACTCATTATCAGAGAAATGCAAATCAAAACCACAATGAGGTACCATTTCATGCCAGTCAGAATGGCTGCTATCCAAAAGTCTACAAACAATAAATGTTGGAGGGGTTGCAAAGAAAAGGGAACCCTCTAACAGTGTTGGTGGGAATGCAAACTATTACAGCCACTATGGAAAACAGTGTGGAGATTCCTTTAAAAACTGGAAATAGAACTGGCATATGACCCAGCAACCCCACTACTAGGCATACACACTGAGGAAACCAGAATTGAGAGAGACACATGTACCCCGATGTTCATCGCAGCACTGTTTACAATAGCTAGGACATAGAAGTAACCTAGATGCCCATTGGCAGATGAATGGATAAGAAAGCTGTGGTACATATACACAATGGAATATTACTTAGCCATTAAAAAGAAAACATTTGATATAGTTCTAATGAGGTGGATGAAACTGGAGCCTATTATACAGAGTGAAGTAAGTCAGAAAGAAAAACACCAATACAGTATATTAATGCATATATATGGAATTTAGAAAGATGGTAATGATGACCCTATATGCAAGACAGCAAAAGAGACATAGATATAAAGAGCAGACTTTTGGACTCTGTGGGAGAAGGTGAGGGTGGGATGATTTGAGAGAATAACAATGAAGCAGGTATATTACCATATGTGAAATAGAGCACCAGTCCAAGTTTGATGCATGAAACAGGGCACTCAAAGCTGGTGCACTGGAACAAGCCTCAGGGAGGGGATGGGGAAGGAGGTGGGAGGGGGGTTCAGGATGGGGAACACATGTACACCCATGGCTGATTCATGTCAATGTATGGCAAAAACCACTACTATATTGTAAAGTAATTAGCTTCCAATTAAAATGAATTAAAAAGAAAAGATTGAACAGAACCTCAGGGATGTGTGGGAATGTACAAAGGTTGGACATTCATATTACCAGAGTCCCAAAAAGAAAGGAGAAAAAGGACTGACAAATTATTTGATAATCTATTTGCTGAAAATTTCCCAAATTTGACAAAAGATGTATAAACATAGATGAGTGAACTTCAAGCAGGATAAACACAAAAAATCCATGCCAAGATTCATTATAATTAAGCTAGACAAGGTTTCTTATATGAAAACTAAAGACAATGAAAAAGTCCTGAAAGTATTAAAAGATAGGATGAAAACTTACATATAGGAGAGAACCATGTGGTGCCAATGATTTTCTCATCATAAACACTGGAGGCCAGAAGGAAGAGGCACAGTTTTCTAAGGGCTGAAAGAAAAGAACTGTCACCCATAATCTTCTGTTCACAAACATATCCTTCAGGAATGAAGCGGAAATCAAAACTTTCTCAGAAGAAGGTTAACTAAGAGACTTTTTCCTTAGCAGACCTACCTTAACACAATGGCTAACAGAAGTTCTCTAACAGAAAGGAAATGATGAAAAAAAAAAAAATTCAGGAAGGAAAAAGTGATAATGGAAGACCAAAGGATGGGTAAATGAAATAGACTTTCCTTTTGTTTTTGAATTGTCTAAATTATTTTGAGTTTTCTACACAGAAATTATAATACCGATTGATGGTCTCAGTATTTATAGAGGACACATTTAAGACAATTTGATTCTAAAGAAGGGAAAGTAAAGTGATATAAAGGAGCATAAAGTTTCTAAACTTTACTAGAACTGTTCAGTACATTGTGATAAGCTATGTATATAGAATGTAATACTTCATGCAAACACTAAAAAAGCTAGAAAAAGAGATATGCTAAAAATTGCTATAGATACAACAAAATGAAATTCTAAACAATGCTCAAGTTACACCTGTGAAGGAAGGCAAAGGAAATGGAGAAACAAAACAGAGAGAAACAGAAAAAGAAAATACAAGCATTAGAAAGGAGAGAAAAACCCATTTTATACTGTAAAGTTTCATAAAAAAAAGGCAGAGCACTGAGGAACTCATGCTTTCAAACAGTGGTGCTGGAAAAGAGAGCCCCTTGGACAGTGTGGAACTCAAACCTGTCAATCTGAAAGGAAATCAACCCTGACTACTCATTGGAAGGACTGATGCTGAAGCTGAAGCTCCAATACTTTGACCACCTGATGCAAAGAGCAGACTCATTGGAAAAGACCCTCATGCTGGGAAGGACTGAGGGCAGAAGGAGAAGAGGGTGGCAGAGGTTGAAATGGTTGGATGACATCACAATTCAATGGACATGAACTTGGCAAACTCCAGGAGATAGTGAGGGATGGAGGCCTGGTGTGCTGTGGTCCATGGTGTCACAAAGAGTCGGACACAACTCGACAACTGAACAAACAAACAAATGATTTAAAAATGGGTTAAATAAGAACACTGGGGATTAGAGTAATATAAAGAAAAAAATCTCTTGTTACATACCAACAAGAAATTAAAAATGAGATTTAAATAAAGATATCATTTACAGTAGCATCAAAAATATCAAATCTCTAGAAACAAATGCAATGAGAAATGTAAGATATACCCCCCAAGAAAGAATAAAATGATTTATGACTAAAAATTAAAGAAGATCTACATAAATGGAGGCATCTATCACATAGGAGTTTAAAAGACTCAATATTGAGAAGATGACAATCAATCCCAAATTGATCTGTAGATCTAATAGGATCACAATTCAAATTCCAGCAGAAGCTCCCCTAACAGGGTCAATGAGTGAGCCACTCTCCTACCCAGGAGAAAGGGTGCACAGCCTGTAGGCCACTGAAGGAAGAGCAGGCAGACAGAAGAATGCATGCCACACAATTCCATTTATGTATGGTTCAAAACAGGCAGCACTAAAACAGAGCAGTCAGAATAGTGTGTTCACTTTTTAATAATCTACTGGATCATACAGTTATTTTTGTGCATTTTCTATGAGTGTTTTCCATGTCACTTAGAAAAGGAAAGTCAAACCATACAAAAATAAAGATTTTAATGTTTCCCAAAATCTAAGAGACAGTGAATATACTCTACATAATTCTCAAAAAATCATTAAGATCTAGGAGATAATGGTCTTCACTGGTGGCTCAGAGGTAAAGAATCTGCCTGCAATGCAGGACACAGGTTTCATCTCTGGGTCAGGGGGATCCCCTGAAGAAGAAAATGGCAACCCGCTCCAGTGTTCTTGCCTGGAGAATTCCATGGACAGAGGAGCCTGGCAGGCTACAGTCTATGGGGCTGCAAAAGAGGCAGATGACTTAGTGACCAAACAACAAAGAAAGAGAGAACACATATTATAAGTTAATTTGCTTTCTTTTTGCTCTCTGGACAATGTTTTGTACAGAGCATAAATTTTTAGGTTTTATGAAGTTGAGTTTATCACTTCTTTCTTTCATGGATCCTGCCTTTGCAATTTTATCAAAAAAGTCATCACCAAAATCAGGATCCTCTAGATTTTCTCTTATGCTATCTTCTAGGGGGTTAATAGGTTTACATTTTACAGCTTATGTTTATGTTCTATTTTGAGTTAATTTTTTGTGAAGACTAAGGTCTGTGTCTATATTCAATTTTTGGAAGGTGAATGTTTTAGTTGCTACAGCACCATTTGTTAAAGAGACTGTCTTTGCTCCATTGGCAATGTTGCTATTGCCATTTGTCAAAGGTCAATTAACTATATTTATGGGGGTACATTTCTGCACTCTCTATTCTGTTCTGTTAATCTATTATTTTATCAATACCACACTCTCTTTATTACCAGAGCTTTATAGTAAGTCTTAAAGTCAGGGATTATCAATCCTCCCACTTTGTTCTTCCCCTTAAATATTGAGTTGCTCTTCCTTGTCTGGTTCTATGATCATAATTTCCATTTTATAGATGGAAATAGGAACTGAGACTCAGAGAAATGACTTAATTTGCTTCCTGTTATCCTGCTGATAAATGATGAATCTGCATATACTCTCCCTCCAGACTTAAGTAGGATTCATTTTGAATTAAAACAAGCCTCATGAAAATGTATCTCATATAATAAATGCACATCTTTTAACTTCTCCAAATTGTTCACTTTACCTTCTCTGTTATTTTATAGTAGTAGAGGCAAAAGCTTTTCTGACCTTAATTTTAGGAATACAGAATGTTCTAAAACATCAACTATTTTGAGTATTTCTACATTTCACAACTTTTAACCAAAATGTGCTGTTGTTTGTACATATTTCTGCCCTATACTATCCCAGAGGAATATCTAGAAGCAAAAGAACAGATCACACCAAATATTAACCTTCTAAAAAGAGAGGGAAAAAAAAAACCCTGAAACCTGAAAAACAGCATGTACCAAAATTCTGCCAAAAATAAGGGAAACACAAATCAGAGAAATGAACAATGAATTTCATCAGATTTGCAAATAACTCATAATTCTGCACATTTTGATCACAAAATCTTAGCCACTTCAGACAAACCAGCAAGCCAGGACCAGCTCCATCTTAAGGCAGAAACATAGATATACCAACACATCTTCAACTTACCAATAAACAGGACTTTGAACATATGACAAAGATCCATGTGTTTTTGTTGCCAACCAGAAATCACATCAATCTGCAAATTTTAAAATGTCCTCCTTTCAATTATCGACCTTTATTGAGTTTATGTCAAGTGTCCTTGCGGTGGACCTTGGGAAGACAAGATGAATAAGGCATGGTGGTTTCTCTCAGGACCTTCATCTCTAGGAGACTTAGGTACACACAAACATCATGATATACACTACAAGCTACCATGGAAGCCTGATGCAAGGGCTGATAAGACATGGTACAAGAAACAGACCCACAAACTTTGAAAACAAACTTTCATGATGACCAAAGGGGAAAGGTGGAAGGAGGGATAAATTAGGAGTTTGGGGTTAACATATATATACTACTATATATAGCATAGATAATCAACAAGGGCCTACTGGATAGCACAGGGAACTCTACTCAATATTCTATAATAACTAATATGGGAAAAGAATCTGAAAAAGAGTGGATATATGTATATGTATAACTGAATCCCTTTGCTGTACACCTGAAACTAACACGACACTGTAAACCAGCTATAATATAAAATGAAAATTAAATTAAAAACAAAAGAATATATATTGATAAGACATTGTTGAGGGCCTCCAAGCCCCGCTTTCCCCATGTCTGCTCAGCTGCAAATGTGGAGGACTTAAACCCACAGACTTAGCTCCACCAGGTGCTGAGACAGCCCAGGTCAAGAAAAGACTCATACTAGGAATCTTATTTCCGGAGGCTGGAATTCGGAATCAGTCTGTGATCACAGCTTCAGCTCCCAAACCAACTCTTGCCTTTGTTTCCTCCCAGCCTGAAATCCCAAATGCAAGCCTTATCCTGCGGGACCAGGATAAATCTGTCGGCTCTCTCTCCCTCTTAATAATTCCCCTCCCCAGTCCCAGCCATTGGTTCTCATCTAATTCCAAATTTTCACCCACAACAGACCTTGATTCTCTCTGGGGTTTTCTACAGGACTCTGGGGCTGACAGTTTATTTCAAGGCTATTGATTCACTCCAAAACTAAGCCAGGCAGCTTTCTTTTCAAGCACTACTACCCTCAAGACATCTGTTTCTTCAAGTTGTTTCAGTTCTGTTCAGCTACAGACTCCTGTCAGTTACCATCCTTCCCACAGTGGACTTCCAGCTGACTGGTAGACCACTGGCCTCCAGGAGAATATCACAAGTCAGGGACCATTTTTCAGCTTTGGTCCTTGGTCCTTGGTGCAGTTGAAGATAAGTTGCCCTCCCATCTATGAGGAAGTTGGGGTGAACATAATGTCTATATTGATTCTCACTTGACCACTGGCTTTATTCCTTTATTCCATTTATTTGCCAAGCAATTGCAGAGGCACTTGGATGCTAGGTCTTGGGCTGAGTGCCAAGTACACAGTAGTAAACATCACACATACCTTCCTCCAACAGACTTCCCTCTGGGCTTCCACTGTCCTGCCCCACGCAATGGACCTAGTCTCCTTCAGACAGGAGCTGAAAGAGAATAAGCCAGAACTCCTCAGTCTTTATAGATGCTGGAGTTGAACTTGTGGTTGGCCATCTGAAGAGTTCAACTCTAACCGTTGTTCAGGGCTCCCCTAAAATGCCTGCAACTTAATGTCATCTTTTTCCATTTGTTATGTCTGGTGAGGTTTACTTTGCATTTCGAAGGATGAGGAAGGGATCCCAGAAATAAGGGGAAAGCATATTCCAAGCAGAAGAAACTTCCAGGAAGAGCAAGATAGTGCTCCGTAAATGCAAATGGTGGGCCCACACTTGTCACCCCCACTGCTTATAATGAGGGCCACACTAGCATCTTCAGTGCTCCCATGAAAACAAGTGACTGAGTTGACTACACTGGTAAGAAAAATGTTCGTGTCTAATGCCTTTGTCCAGCATGGGTATGTTCATTTACTTTCGTTGCCTTAACACATCACCACAAAGTTGGTTGTTTAAAAGAATGTGTTATTTTACTATTGTGATATATTCACAGTTCATCATTTAGCACTGTAGCTCAGGCATCTAGCATGGCTATACCTGGGCTAAAAGCAAGGTGTTGGCAGGACTGCTACATTTCTGGTGGCTCCAGAGGAGAATCCTTTTTCTTCAGCTTCTGGAGACCTCCCATGCTTCTTGGTTTGTGTCTCCTCCCTCCACCTTTAAGGCCAGTGTATGCATGCTCAGTCACTCAGTCGTGTCCAACTCTTCGTGGCTACATAGATTATAACCTGCCAGGATTCTCTGCCCATTGGATCCTCCAGGCAGGAGTACTGGGGTGGTATGCCACTTCCTACTCCAGGGGTCTTCCCAACCCAGGGATCAAACTCTCATCTCTTACATCTCCTGCACTGGCAGGCGGCTTCTTTACCACTAGTGCCACCTGGGAAGCCCAAGGCCAACAACACAGCATCCCTTGACGTTTTTTTTTGTAGTCACACTATGCCTGACCACAACTGGAAAAGTTTCCCTGCTCTCAGGAGTCATGTGATTAGATGGGTCAATATGTATATTCAGGATCCTCTCTCAATTTACAGATCCTTAACTTTAATCACATCTACAAAGTCTCTTTCTCTGTGTATTAATAAACTGACATTTACAGCATCCAAGGACTAGGGTACAGACATCTTGATGGTGGAGGGATGGTTCCACTAACCACAGGATTCTCAAGAGCCAGGTTCAAATTTATATTCCTTTTATATAATGGCTTTTTTTTTATAATTTCAAAATAAAGGGTATCTTGAATTTAAGTGATTAGATTTACATAGCTCTATAAAATATTACTTGTTTAGGTTAAAAATTCTACTTTGCTATTATAGTAGAGTTGGAATCTTTGCTAGTCTCTGAAGTCACTGACAGCCCTGCCATTCACTTTTAGATGATTAAAGTTGGTAGGAGGTTTAGAAGTTTTTATCTCTTGTAAAAATGTGTACTTCAGGGCTCCAGAGGTACCCAACCATGGTTTGAATGATCATATTGTAGTCATAACTCAAGGACAATAAAGCTGAGTATTAATACAAATAAACCTGCATTATCCAAACCGATGGAGAAGATGCTCCACAGAGCACAGTAACAGGGTACATTCCACAAGCTTGATATACATACTTTTAAACTGTATTTAGTTCAAAATATTTTCTTATTGCCATTGAAATGTCTTTTAAAATTTTTAATAAACCTAGGGATTATCTAAAACTACATTGCCTACCTTCCAAGCATTGATTGTAGTCTCTTAGATTTCTAACTGCATATTTTGTACATCACTAGCATTTAAAGTTTGAACTGCTAATAATGTCTACAGAGTACAGGTATCACAGGAAACCCTGAGTGGAAGTAATAGCTTCAGTGTCATAACTGAAGAGCCCAGGACTGCACTGGTGCTTACTCAAAAGTGGCATAGAGAAACTGACAATGCCTCAAATAGTGACATAAGAGTCTTCCATTCTGAAATTAAAACTCACTCACAAGAAAATATACTAGATTTAGTTTCAGGCCAAGAACCTCCCAGGCAGACTTAAACAGGGTTTTTTGTTTCTCTTACAAACAGAAGTTCTATTTGTCTTTGAAATGTCATGTTTGGATGGTGGCTCATTCAGGGATAACCAGATCTCAGAATTTTAATTCACTCACAAGGACATCAAAAGATTTCTTTGTAGTACTTCCCTGCCTGGACAACAAACACGATTAGCTTGACTAGCACATTAAAATAACTTCATTGCTAGAGGTCTAGAAAGGGCTTACCATTTTGGGAGAGGAAATGACCCCTGCCTGGAGAAGAGAGCAAGCTTCTCGGACACAACTTTGGGAAAATTCTGAAACTTCCCCTAAATCATGCGTGTCTTAGACAGTAACCATAGGTGATTCTAAAACTGATATGAAAGACATCTCCACATAGCTTGATATATGGGAATATTCATATGAAAATGAAACCAAAATCAGAAATTTACCATGCTTAGACATTGATTTCAAAGGGCTCCAATTCTGATGAAAAGTAGTTTTTGAGATTCTGGTTTATGCAGGTATAGCAGAGGCATATAAGTAAATAGCACAAGTAAAAAACACAATGCTGCTAAGTCACTTCAGTCATGTCCGACTCTGTGCAACCCCATAGATGGCAGCCCACCAGGCTCCCCCGTCCCTGGGATTCTCCAGGCAATAACACTGGAGTGGGCTGCCATTTCCTTCTCCAATGCATGTAAGTGAAGAGTGAAAGTGAAAAGTAAAATTGAAGTCGCTCAGTCGTGTCTGACCCTCAGCGACCCCATGGACTGCAGCCTTCCAAGCTCCTCTATCCATGGGATCTTCCAGGCGAGAGTACTGGAGTGGGTGCCATTGCCTTCTCCAAAAAAAAACACAATAGCACAAGAAAAAAACAGCCAAATTTTCACATGTGTCTTCCATAGAAAATGCTAGTAAAAAGAAACAGCTCGCAGCCTGAGTTGCAATGACGTTTGATAAATCAGAAAAAAGAAACAATTCTGAGATTGCCTTAGCACAAGATAACATGGAGAAAAGAAGTTCTTAGTGCTGTGCATGAACAGATGCATTGGAGATTTCACCTCCTATCCTATGATCTGTGTTTGTGTTTGTAAGCATTAGGCAAATATTGCATACATGGAACTGACTATGTATTTACTTAGAATTATGAATCCACTAATTGCTGATAAAAGAAAGAATTATCAGCTGTTAATACAGTGCTGCTGCTGCTGCTGCTAAGTCACTTCAGTCGTGTCCAACTCTGTGCGACCCTATAGACAGAGACCCACTAGGCTCTCCTGCGCCTGGGATTCTCCAGGCAAGAACACTGGAATGGGTTGCCATGTCCTTCTCCAATGCATGAAAGTGAAAGTGAAGTCACTCAGTCATGTCTGACTCAGCGATCCCATAGACTGCAGCCTACCAGGCTCCTCTGTCCATGGGAATTTCCAAGCAAGAGTACTGGAGTGGGTTGCCATTGCCTTCTCCAGTTAATACAGTACCTTTGTTTTAAGAAAGTAAGAGCTTCCCTTGTGGCTCAGTGGTAAAGAATCTTCTTGCCAATGCCTGCCAATGCAGAAGACACAGAGATGCGAGTTCAATCCCTGGGTCAAGAAGATACCCTGGAGGAGGAAATGGCAACCCACTCCAGTATTGTTGCCTGGGATATCCCATGGATAGAGAAGCCTGTCGGGCTACAATCCATGGGGTCATAAAAGAGTCAGACACAACTTAGCAACTAAACAACAACAGGAAATTAAACGATTCTACGTGAATCAGCCTGAATTACAGTGGGATGTGAGAAAAGACTAGGTGGCATGAAACCAGGCAGAGGGCTAGAAATCAGACAATGGTAGTGTGATTGCCTCATGGACAAGACTAACTAGATGTTCCACCTATTCTTGGGCAGTGGAACATACTATATGCATAATTATATTAATATTTTACAAATAGTTGTGATCACATGTTCACATTTAAGGATGTGTGTATATCCACATTTCTTTCCAGACCATTTTGGAAAAATTGATATTTTTTTCAATATTTTACAAATAATACTCCTAAAATGCTATGCTACAAAATATTAAAAAATATAACCATTATAATTCAGTTTGAATATTTCCTGCTTAAAGATCAATATAAAATGAACTATTACATATAAAAAATGACTACAAAGAAATAGTCACATGAAATGTAGCAGATAAATATTATTGGTTACAATATTTAAATGAGCATATACATTTTATGCATATGAAATGTATAAAACCATGAAGGCCTCACTAGACAAACAGGTAGATTTCAATTCAGCAAACAATTTTAAACTATTTAAAATGTTTAAGGCCACTAATAATATAATAGTTTCAATTAGTAAATTTTACTTATTAAACTTTGTAGCAAGGTCTTCCCTTGTAGCAAAGCCTCCCTGGGGGCTCAGCAGTAAAGAATCTGCCTGTCAATGCAGGAAATGTGGATTTGATCCCTGGCTGAAGAAGATACCCTGGAGAAGGAAATGGCAACCCCCTCCAGTATTCTTGCCTGGGAAATCCCATGAACAAAAGAGCCTGATGGATAGATCATGGCCTCACAAAAGAGTTGGACACAGCTTAGCAACTAAATAACAAGAAGAGATAATTACAATTTTTTTTAAAAAAAGGATTATTCATGATGGACAGAGGAGACTGATGGGCTATGGTCCATAGAGTTGCAAAGAGTTGGACTCGATTGAAGCAACTTAGCATGCACTCATGATAATACTTAGATGCTGGCAAGATATGGTGATATCAATAGATATTTCTGATGGCAGTTTAATTTGGTCACTATATTTTGAAAGATATAATAATAAAAATAAGAAAAAAATAAGAATCCTCCAGATAGTCTAGATTCCCAGATCTTCTACCTCTGTAATCCTATGCATGGAAATTTTTTTAAAGTCTAATACAAAGAAGCAAAAGTATATTTTAGCATCATCTAAATATGAGAAAAGAAATGGAAAATCTTATAGTCTGAAATTAAGTCTAGTAACCTGGTGAAACACAAAATATTTATAGTCTTCCAGACATCTCAAGCTAATGAGATAAAGTCTGTCTACTCTAATGTACAGTTTTGAAACTTTATTTGCATCAACATAAAAGAATATAAAAGTAGATATGTTTGTTAAGACAGTGGTAGACTATGTTTTATTTTGTCCACAAATCCCAATGTATTTCCCAGTGTAGAAAATACACCAAAAGAATTACCCTGGTGACGTGTGTTATCCAGGCACCATTACTTGCCTCTACACCCTGTTTGGGTGAGGGGTCCCTGCAGAGTAGGTGGCTTTCCCTTTGAACTTACAGAAATTCTTAGGTCAAGTACTTTAATGAGTGCTTGCTTTCCCCAAATTGCTTGTGCAGAAATCCGCAAACTTTATAATGCAAGCCAGGAAATTGATTCAAACACAGATTATTCTGGTAGGCGCCAATAAAAGTTCCTGTCCCAGTCACAAGATTTAAACGCTATGGAGAAATGGTGCCACAGAGTCTGAGAAAAGTCAGACCCGTTTTTATTAGTATGATCAAGGATACCACCCTACCTTTATTTAAAGTGCTACCGTATGTTGTAGATAAACATGATAAACAGGACTAATAGCCCAGCTTTATTGTCAGGCCAATACTGGGAAGTAGGAAGCCCACGGATCCTTTTCCCAGAACAAACTTGAAAACTAGTTTTCTAGCTCCAAAACATGTGTATACCTTTATTTTGAGATCCTACTATGCCAAAACGATTGCTTTGTGCTTGCTTTGCTTCTAAAGACTTAATTGTATTTTCAAGAGTGGTTTTGGATGGATTTTCCTGTTTGGGTCTTATGTTTACTGGTTGCT
Source organism: Redunca redunca (assembly GCA_006410935.1). Taxonomy (NCBI): domain Eukaryota; kingdom Metazoa; phylum Chordata; class Mammalia; order Artiodactyla; family Bovidae; genus Redunca; species Redunca redunca. Next base: position 416,381 of record SJYQ01000327.1, on the reverse strand, counting down.
ATGGGTTATTCAAAGATGAAGCTTAACAGCTAACGAACAGGCACTGCTCCCTCCGCAGCAATGCTCCGAGCATGGTGCTGTTGGGACACGCAAGGGGGCAGCTCTAGAAGGTGAACTGTCAGTGGCCATCACTTAGTTACAAGTGTGACTTCCCTTTTCTGGAATTGCTTCACAAATATGTATGCTATGAACGCCTAAAGTATTGAGAACCAGTCATTTGGTATATCATGGGCCATGTGGCTGAAGGAACAAAAAGAACATAATATCCAAAGTCAGACTACCTAACAGAGCACCTGCAGCCTTCTCCATAAGCTGTGAGTTCCATCCCAAGTCACAACCTCTCTGAGCCTACTTATTCACCTAGAAATGGGAATGACTAAGAGTGACTTCAAGGCATTCAGTTCAGTTCAGTTCAGTCTCTCAGTCGTGTCTGACTCTTTGCCACCCCATGGACTGCAGCACACCAGGCTTCCCTGTCCATCACCAACTCCCAAAACTTGCTCAAACTCAGGTCCATTGAGTTGGTGATGCCATCCAACCATTTCATCCTCTGTCATCCCTTCTCCTCCTGCCTTCAATCTTTCCCAGCATCAGGGTCTTTTAAGAATAAAATAAACTCTCTCTATATATAAATATGTTTTGTGTGCAAAGTATTACTTTCTGCTTCTTTGTAACCTTACAACTTAAATTATTGAAAGTCAGTAACCACCCATTAGATTTCTTTCTAACACTTTGTTTTGGTATCACCACAATGCAGTGTGCTCAAGGTCTCAACTCTGGCCTTTACAATTACTTACCTTGACCACACCCGCTTGGGAGCAAGGCATCTCCAGCCTGTTTATACCTCTGGGGAGATGATCAGCGTGAAAGAAGTAAGACACCATGGTTACACAGACATTTAATTTGTTTGACTTTTTGGCTGCCTGGCTGCTGTGTACCTGATATACTCTATGTTTTCTGATGCATAGAAGAGTTGACTTGCTTCTTAAGTGATTAAAAAAAAGAGAATTCTCACCTTCCCTGTATCCTTTCTAGTCCACAATCCAGGCTCAGTCAGCAGCCACTGGAAAGTGAGAGAGCAGGAAGGAGCCAAAGGGAAGAATCTGGAAAAGAGGAAGTAGCCTTTTGATATAAATAAGCAGCTGCCTCAATGATTACCTTGATCCTATCAGACAAAGCCTATGTTCAGATGGAACTACAACCTTACAAGCTATGGTGTGAACTCCTTGGCATCCTGACACATGAGCATTTTTTCCCTTTCAGTTTGCTCAAAATAATTTTCTTTTTTGAGAAATATTTTAATTAGTTTTTGTTGTAATATAGTTTTTATAGCTTGCAATTCATGAATGAACAATGGGTATAATTTTTATGCCCAATATTTATATACATAAAATTGTGTAACCATCACCTCTAATTTCAGAATATTAGATATTTTGAAAAGTATCTTTTAAAAAACCTCATATCCATTAGCAGTCATTCCCCATCTCTGTCACTTTTGTTTCATTCTTTCTGTTCCTCAGATTGAATTATCTCAATTGAATTATCTTCATTTTCAGTGATCTATTTTCTTTGTCAACTCAAATCTGGCTTTGAGAGCCACAGTGAATTGTTCATTTGTTACGCTTTTCAAATCCATAATTTCTATTTTTAAAAATAATCTCTAATCCTTTATTGATAGTCTCTATTTGTCAAAAGATTGCTCTTACATTTTCCATTAGTTGTTTAAATGTGGCTTCCTTTAGTTCTATAAACATATATCTATAACTCATGATTTAAAGTCCGTCTAGTAAGCCCAACAGCTGAACTTCCTCAGTGACAATGATTTTCTTGTGTGTGTGCCATACCTTGCTGTTTCCTTGCATTTTTCATGTGTGTGTGTGTGTATACCATGCTGTGTTTAGTCACTCAGTCATGTCCTCTCTTTGAGACCCCATGGACAGTAACCCAGTAGGCTCCTCTGTCCATAAGGATTCTGCAGACAAGAATACTGAAGTGGGTTGCCATGCCCTCCTCCAGGGGATCTTCTCAACCCAGGGACTGAACCCACGTCTGCTGCACTGTGCTTCCCTGGTGGCTCAGATGATAAAGGGTCTGCCTGAAATGCAGGAGACCCGGGTTCAGTCCCTGGGTTGGGAAGATCCCCTGGAGATGGAAATGGCGACTCACTCCAGTACTCTTGCCTGAAAAATTTCATGGACTGAGGAGCCTGGTAGGCTACAGTCCATGGGGTCGCAAAGAGTCACACATGTCTGAGAGACTTCACTTTCCTTTCTGCCACACTGCAGGCAAATTTTTTACCAGCTGAGCTACCAGGGAAGCCCATATATATATTTATAATCTATGTATTTTTCATGCATGATCACTGATGTCTCTGATCAATTCAGTTCAGTTCAGTCACTCAGTCGTGTCTAACCCCATGAATTGCAGCATGCCAGGCCTCCCTGTCCATCACCAACTCCTGGAGTTCACCCAAACTCATGTGCATTGAGTTGGTGATGCCATCCAGCCATCTCATCCTCTGTCGTCCCCTTCCCCTCCTGCCCCCAATCCCTCCCGGCATCAGGGTCTTTTCCAGTGAGTCAACTCTTACCATCAGGTGGCCAAAGTATTGGAGTTTCAGCTTCAGCATCAGTCCTTCCAATAAACACCCAAGACTTGTCTCCTTTAGGATGAACTGATTGGATCTCCTTGCAGTCCAAGGGACTTTCAAGAGTCTTCTCCAGCACCACAGTTCAAAAGTATCAGTTCTTCAGCGCTCAGCTTTCTTCACAGGCCAACTCTCACATCCATATACCTTTATCAATTATAATGATGGACAGAGATTTCCTTAAACAGTTTTATCAGTAAGTCTTCCAGCCTTTGCTGAGGAGTTCTCTGTGTGTGCAGTAACATGTCTTCAATGATCTGGCAGGCATATTATATCTATGCCTTAGGTTAACCTTTCCGTTTTTCCCAGAGCCTCAAAGTCAGAGTGAGAAATTGGATCTTCTCTATTCTTTCCTCAGCATTTAGTCAACCCTACACATGTGCCGTCTATGGGGTCACACAGAGTCGGACATGACTGAAGCAACTTAGCAGCAGCAGCAGCAGCACACATGTGTATGGTTTTCTTCATTCCCAGGAACATGTTAATTCTTTGCAAATCTCCAAATACCTCTCATTTCCCAAGTTTTTGCTGCACCTGTTAATGATGCCTCATGCTGATACAATGTTAAACAATTGCTACTGATTGTTTTTGACAACTGCCCCAGGGAAAATGCTCTTTACAAAGAGTAGACTCTGAGTCAGGTAAAACAGGCAAACTCTGACTGGAGGTTTCCAGGGAACAACCATATAGGTCAAACATTGTCAATCATCTCCAATAGTTGCTAAGCTGCTTATATTCATAGCTGCTATGATAGTGAGTCTGTTGCTTTTAAACTTTCTCAGTCAGACACGACTGAAGCAACTTAGCAGCAGCAGCAGCAGCAGCATAGAACTTAGAGGTGGGCATGTGTAAATATCACAAAACACTGTAAATCAACTATATTCCAATAAAATTTTTTAAATAACAATCAAAAAATAATAAAATGTCACAAAACTAAGTTTTTTGCTAAGAGTTAGACATTTTTCTTTAATATACATCCTGTGGGTTATTGCAAGCTTTGGTTAGTTCCAAAGTTCTGAAAAAAAAATGGAATTTGTCTATTTTGAGGTATTTTTGTCACTTTGGATGGAGGATCAAGATTTTAGAGATCCTCACTCTGTTACTCTGGAAATGCTCACAAAATTATTTTCTGACTCTTCAAAGTAAAAATCCTGCCACCTCATCAATTGATTTGGCCCCTGATAGCTATTTCCAGAAAGCCACAGTTCCCCTTCCAACCAGAAGCAAGAACTTTAAATAAATTTCAGTTTGTATATACAGTTAGGGGTCATTTTAGGAAATTTGTTTCTGTTTTTATTAATGAGAATTCTGTACTATTTATTATATATTTTATTATATATTTTTACTTGGTGGCTCATACGTTAAAGAATCCACATTCAATGTGGGAGTCCTGGAGCCCTGGGTTTGATCCCTGGGTTGGGAAGATTCCCTGGAGAAGGGAATGGCAACCCACTCCAGTATTCTTGCCTGGAGAATTCCATGGACAAAGAAGCCTCACAGGCTACAGGCCATGAGGATGCAAGTCCCTCACATGCATCTCCTGCACTGGCAGGCAGATTCCTTACCACTAGTGCCACCTGGGTAGCTTTAATCTGCTCATCTTTTACTGGTCATGGGATCAGATTCTAAAAATAAAAACCTTTTTTTAAAAAGTTTCATTTAAGTAAAAGTCATATCTTAGAATTTGTATTAATAGTTTATACAATTGTCTTAATATGGCTCAACCTTTTTTATGTTCTCTCTTTAGCTTGATTCTCCATGGAACTTAAACCTTTGAATTACTACCTTCATTGTGCATTTGATCACATTGCTTCGATTCCCTTATTATATTTTCTTAGCTTATATCATAATATTAATAAATTCCCATAAAGCCCTGCCTATAGCAACTTTTTAAAAGATTTCTTCTTGACAACTCAGCTGAAAGTATATTAAATGGCTTATTAAAACAGTATTTCTGTTGTAATTCTGGTTTCTTAGGAGAGTTCCACATAAGTCATCATTTATAATATATGAGATTGCGTAANNNGGCTTAATGGTTTAATTCAATATAAATGATTTTTTAATTATAATGGCTATATCAAAGGTTAGAAGATGTTTATACATAGACAACCTGGATTAAGGTGAGTCTAAATAAGCTCCTGTAAATACACTGTCAACTATTCAAATATGAAGAAATCCCTAAAGTAAGCAGCACTTTAAAAACTTAATTTTTGATAGTAATGAAAAAAATGCTAATTGAAAAAAGATGAAAGCAACTTTTAGGGCCAGTAGGTGAAAATTATAATATTATTAAAATGAGGAAAGTTGGTAAACGTATGAACTGTTGGAAGTATTAAAACAGCACAACTTTCTGAGACATATTAAGAGCTTACATTTGTGGTTAGCTTCTTATATTTGTGGTACTTTCACATACCAGTGACTGTGCTGCATGCTGGTTAATATTTTTTCAGTTCAGTTCAGTTCAGTCGCTCAGTCGTGTCTGACTCTTTGCGACCCCATGAATCACAGCATGCCAGGCCTCCCTGTCCATCACCAACACCCGGAGTTCACTCAGACTCACGTCCATCGAGTCCATGATGCCATCCAGCCATCTCATCCTCTGTTGTCCCCTTCTCCTCCTGCCTCCAATCCCTCCCAGCGTCAGAGTCTTTTCCAATGAGTCAACTCTTCGCATGAGGTGGCCAAAGTACTGGGGTTTCAGCTTTAGCATCATTCCTTCCAAAGAAATCCCAGGGTTGATCTCCTTCAGAATGGACTGGCTGGATCTCCTTGCAGTCCAAGGGACTCTCAAGAG
>SJYQ01000327.1:345971-406491 GCA_006410935.1 Redunca redunca | reverse complement strand
GGAGCCCCAAAAAATAAAGTCTGACACTGTTTCCACTGTTTCCCCATCTATTTCCCATGAAGTGATGTGACCAGATGCCATGATCTTCGTTTTCTGAATGTTGAGCTTTAAGCCAACTTTTTCACTCTCCTCTTTCACTTTCATCAAGAGGCTTTTTAGTTCCTCTTCACACTTTCTGCCATAAGGGTGGTATCATCTGCATATGTGAGGTTATTGATATTTCTCCCAGCAATCTTGATTCCAGCTTGTACTTATTCCAGCCCGGCGTTTCTCATGATGTACTCTGCATACAAGTTAAATAATCAGGGTGACAATATACAGCCTTGACGTACTCCTTTTCCTATTTGGAACCAGTCTGTTGTTCCATGTCCAGTTCGAACTGTTGCTTCCTGACCTGCATACAGATTCCTCAAGAGGCAGGTCAGGTGGTCTGGTATTCCCATCTCTCTCAGAATTTTCCACAGTTTATTGTGATCCACACAAAAGCTTTGGCATAGTCAATAAAGCAGAAATAGATGTTTTTCTGGAACTCTCTTGCTTTTTCCATGATCCAGCGGATGTTGTGGTGAATGTAAATCAAAGAGCTTTCTTTTGCTTTCTTCCTCCCTCTCATCTTCTTTGTTTCCTTCATTCCTTCTTCTCTTCCACTTTCATTTTCTGATAATCTTTTCTTTCTGTTCAGTTTGCTGATTAATCTATCTTTCTTATTTTAAATACCTGAGAGTAGGATCTCCATTTTATTCATGTTTGCAACACCCCAAGAACTATCAGGTATCCACAGACAGTTGTTTAATTGAATTAATTTTCTTTAAAGCTCAAAAAAGAAAATGTAGATGCAAATGACTAATGGAGATATAAAATGACACTAAAAAATGCTGAAATCTGTGTACCTCATCTTTTAATCTGATACTGTTCAAATTTCAAAGACAAAGTTGCAATAACTAACTGCTTATTATTATCTTCTCTTTTTGTGCAAGAGGACTGTCAAATCTAATCATCATTCAGAGAGAAAGAGAACAAAATAATAATAATGATGAAGAAATTCCTTAACTCTTTCTTCTAAGATGTTTATCACAACTTTTTATCTACAAAGTTGATGAAAATTGAATTCTCTCCCTCCCAGGGATTGAAGTTACACAAACTATCTTCTAACATTTATCACATTTCTTATCACAAAGGTAAACTCTTCTAAGGAAGATGTATGACACAGGCCTGCAGAAGAGACATAACTCCTCCGTTTTATCTAATTTGAAATGTAAGTACCTTCAGCTGCTTTGGTGCCTCCCATTTTATACATTCTTCCCCTCGACCTGATTCTTCACAGTTTCAGTTATAAAATGAAAATGTCTCCAGAGACAGCTGAGAGTAATACTCTATTCTCTTAACTTGTGTTCATGTCTTACTTAATGATTTTTTTTTCTTTTGCATGGTAAAACAAAACAACCAAAAACAAACTAAAATAACAAGTAATATCAACAAAAAACCCAAGAACAGAATTCATGCTGGCCCAGAGCCAGGTGCCATGCTTTTGTCCAGTGTCATTGGACTCCTGTTTATAGGTTTCAGACCCTGGGGGAGCATGTGAGCTATGCAGGCCTGGCCTGGGCTCCCTGAGTTCCCAGCTCTGGCTGAAAGGCACCTGCAAGCTGCTTTGGCCTCAGGTTGGAATCCTTCAGCAAGTCAGGCCGAGCTCATGGTTGTACCTATCTGGTCCCTGCACTGAAGGTGTCTGCTTGGGGCCTCTGTTGAGAGGGAGATGGTGTTAAAGACACCTGAAAGAATTAATCTGAAGAACAGACATTTCTTCTTTCTTATTCTCCATTGCCCTTTCATTGCCAGATTTGGAACCTGACATCCAAAATTTACCCAACTAATATGTGCATGTGTTCAGTGAATATATGAACACTTTCACCCTATTTCTGGATTTAAAAAATTGAAACTGAATAAAGGTACATCTGACTGAAAGCAGTGAGTATAGCTCTGATTTGAAAATATAAAGAGAATCTTCTGCCACCAACTAAAGCATAAAAACACATATCATAAAGTCTGAGCTGACTCCTTGCTAGAATGGCTTTATATGGCCCCAAACCTCCATTCCCTTCATTAGTGGATCTAAGAAAGCAGAACAAGTGTGTAGGAGAAACAAAAGCTGGCCTAGGGCAATAGTGCAAAAAAAAAAAAAAATGTACTTTGCAAGATCCAGAATCCAGCCTCCTATTCCATTTCACTCTGTTTTGCATAGACTTTTTGGATCAGGTGTCAGTGTTTAGGGGGCAGAGTCCAACTTAGTGACACTAGCTGAGTGAGAGGTTCTGTATCTTTGTGTGGAACACAGAATCAGGGTGCTGAGGCATCTGGCTCTTCTCCCATCCTTTATCCCATGACTCATGATGGATGCCTGTGGCAAGGTTCTGCTTATACAGTTTTATCCCCACACTTTCCCTATGACAGATGAGGAATGCAGGAACCTTGGCAAGCATGGCATGGAGATTCAGCAAGCTCTTCAACATGTCATGTAGGGAGGCAAAATCAATCACAGAAGCAACCCCTCACTGTGGTTGGGAGATTAGCATCTTTACAAGATAATAAAGGCAACAAATTACATCTGCCAGCACTCAAAGCAGGAGACTCATAAAATGATTCTTGGATAAGCAGTGAGGCTCTGTGCCCTAGCCCATCAGATTCAGAGAGAAAGCTAGAAACTGGGCAAGCCATAGACCAGCTCCAAGACCTGTATGCTTAAAGTAGTGGGCTGCCCACAAGTGCCCCTGTGGGTCAGTTCCAACTTCCGACTGTATTCTCCCTCAGAGAGTCATAGAGGTGGGTAGCAGGCATTTGGAGTCATAATGACTGCTCACTGTCCTACCTCCTATCAATTTATAGTAGCCATAGATTTATCTTTATTTCTTTTAAGGAGATCTGCGTTGGGAAGCCTGGTTGACTGGCAACCTTCACAAGCACAATCTTTGGATTTGCTATAGTGCTCCATCTGGGTCCCTACTTCCCATCAGCCACTCCAGCCAATGACTGAACCCTATGGGTAGGACACAAGATCATTTCCATCTAATGTAAGACTTCTTTAACAACACTATTTTCTAAGGGTATCCTCATCAGTTTGACTAAGATTTTCTCAGAAAGTGCATTTCAGGTGAAAGCTTTTTCTATCCAATTATTTCTGCCATCTCTGCTCTGACAGTTGTCAGATGGCACCATGGTAGGAAGTCTTTCTTCATTTATTTCCTATCCCTCTTCTTTTATCCTTCACAGATATTTCCCACAAAATCTCCAGCATGTCTATCTCAACTTAGTGTCTGCTTCTTGAAGCCCATGGAGTGGCACACCATCACTCCAAAATGTCCTCTCAGACACCAGCCAATGTCTAATAACTATAATTTCATAAGTTCATTCCCATTTATTTATTCACCCATTCAAAGATACTTATTAAAAATCACCTCTGTTGGTAAATGGAAGGAATGTTACAGAGATGAATAAGCCACAATATGTACCCTCATTGAAGATAATGGACACAACAAAAAACATTGTGAAAATCACTATACACCACAGAGCACAGTGCCAAGGGAACACAGAAGAAGAAAGAGACATTTTGGAATAAGTAATAAAGGAGGGAAATGTATTCTAAATATATGGAAGAAAATGTAATACTGTTGACTTACAGGAATATTAGAAAATGACTTTATAAAATGGAATTTATGATGGAAAAGTGATAATCATTTTTTTTCTAAAGAATTCAGTTCAGTTCAGTTGCTCAGTTGTATCCGACTCTTTGCGACCCCATGAATCGCAGCACACCAGGCCTCCCTGTCCATCACCAACTCCCAGAGTCCACCCAAACTCATGTGTGTCGAGTCAGTGATGCCATCCAGCCATCTCATCCTCTGTCGTCCCCTTCTCCTCCTGCCTCCAATCCCTCTCAGCACCAGGGTCTTTTCCAATGAGTCAACTCTTCACATGAGGTGGCCAATGTATTGGAGTTTCAGCCTCAGCATCAGTCCTTCCAATGAACACCCAGGACTGGTCTCCTTTAGGATGGACTGATTGGATCTCCTTGCAGTCCAAGGGACTCTCAAGAGTCTTCTCCAACACCATAGTTCAAAAACATCAATTCTTCGGCACTCAGCTTTCTTCACAGTCCAACTCTCACATCCATACATGATCACTGGAAAAACCACAGTCTTGACTAGATGGAACTTTGTTGGCAAAGTAATATCTCTGCTTTTGAATATGCTGTCTTGGTTGGTCATAACTTTCCTTCCAAGGAGTAAGCGTCTTTTAATTTCATGGCTGCAGTCACCATCTGCAGTGATTTTGGAGCCCAGAAAAATAAAGTTTGACACTGTTTCCACTGTTTCCCTATCTATTTCCCATGAAGTGATGGGACCAGATGCCATGATCTTCGTTTTCTGAATGTTGAGCTTTTAGCCAACTTTTTCACTCTCCGCTTTCACTTTCATCAAGAGGCTTTTTAGTTCCTCTTCACTTTCTGCCATAAGGGTGGTATCATCTGCATATCTGAGGTTATTGTTATTTCTCCTGGCAATCTTGATTCCAGCTTGTACTTCATCCAGCCCAGTGTTTCTCATGATGCACTCTACATAGAAGTTAAATAAGCAGGGTGACAATATACAGCTTTGACATACTCCTTTTCCTATTTGGAACCAGTCTGTTGTTCCATGTCCAGTTCGAACTGTTGCTTCCTGACCTGCATATGTTTCTCGAGAGACAGGTCAGGTGGTCTGGTATTCTTATCTCTTTCAGAATTTTCCTGTATTAATTATAAAGCAGGAGGGACTTCCACTTTAGGCTAAGACTGAGCAACATTGATTAGATTTACCTTCCTCCCTAAAACAACAACAAAGACAGGAAGAAAGAGAGAAAGGAGAAAAATCAGTTTGAAATAACAGTTTACAAGACAGTTATCCCTGAGATAAGGGTTACCTAAGAACTAAGCCCTGCAATTACCTCAACTTATAATATTTCCTGGTGAAGTCTTAGGGAGTGAACTCAGACAAAGCCTGGCAAATCCCCTGAGCTAGGGAAATGAAGCTAAGAGGCCAGAGACACCAAAGTGGCTAGAATTTTCAGGGATGAGAGGTGTGCACTAACTCTGGAGATATGAAAAGGGTTCCCTTGAGCCCATGCTGCCAAATCCTGGGTCATGGGGACACTTAGAGAGAGCAAAGAGGTCAAGAAAGCCCAGGGAAATAATAGTCACCCATGTGTGAAAAATACCCAAATTCAGAGAAAGAGTCTCAAAAGGATGAAAAGATATAAACTTGGTAGGGTTGAGAGTAGTGCCTCTGTCCAGTAACCAGAATGGAAACCTCATAATTTACAGAGAATTTGGCTGGGTATTCAGAAAGACCTAGCCTTACTAGTTAGGAATAATTGACACTAGAATGAACGTTTCAAACATTAAAGTTCTTCCTAATAAATATTAAAGTCAGAACTAAAGGCTTCAAACTATTTCCAAGGAGCCTAAACAATTCCAGAGCAAAGTTCAATAATAATAATAATAAAATACAAAGATATCCAGTACTAGGAAGATAAAATTCATAGCAGCTATTATTTAATCAAATATTTACAGGAAATAAATAGGGAAGAAATAGGAATATTTACCCATTTTGAGAAGAGAAATCAATCCATTTAAGCCAATTCAAAATTGTTACAGTTATTAGAATTATCAGACAAGGACATAAAAAGTCGGTATAACTGTAGTCTATATGTGCAAGCACTACAGCAATTGTCGAACAGATAGAAGAATGGAAGGTATTTTTAAAATGAAACTTCTAAAGGTGAAAATTAAAACATATGAGATGAAAAACAGAGTGGTGAAATTAATGGTATATTTGATATTGCAGGGAGGGAAAGACTAGAGAACTTGAAGACATAGCAATAGAAAATATCCAAAATTAGATGCAGAATAAATGATTTAAAAAAATAAACAGAGTATCAATGAGCTATGGAAAAACTTCAAATGACTTAATATATGTGTTATTTGAGTCTTCAAGGAAGTCATAACTGAAAATTTTTTCAATAAATAATGATCAGGTACTTCCAGATTTGATGAAAACCAAATGTAGGTGCTAAACTCTTAGAAGAAGCATATGTGTAAATCTGTAAGACTTTAGATTGGGCACCAGTTTCTTGGACATCACATAAAAGGCACCAACAGAGCAACAAACAAAAAGCATATAAATTTGAAAGTATAAAAATTAAAAACCTTTTTGCATCAAAGAACACCTTAAATAAAGAAGGGAAAAGAAAACAATGCACAGAATGGGAGAAAATATTTGTAAATCATATTCTGATAAGAATCTAGTGTTCAGAATATAGGAAGAACACTTACAACTCAATATTAAAAATAAAGTAGGCAATGGATTTGAATAGACATTTCACTAAGCATTTCTCTAAGAATAAGTACAAATAAACATTTCTCCAAAAAGTATGTGCATAAACATGTATAATGTTCAACATTGTTAGTCATTCAGTTCAATTCAGTCGCTCAGTCATGTCCGACTCTTTGCGACCCCATGAATCGCAGCACGCCACGCCTCCGTGTCCATCACCAACCCCCGGAGTTCACTCAGACTCACGTTCATCAAGTCAGTGATGTCATCCAGCCATCTCATACTCTGTCGTCCCCTTCTCCTCCTGCCCCGGATCCCTCCCAGCATCAGAGTCTTTTCCAATGAGTCAACTCTTCGCATAAGGTGGCCAAAGTACTGGAGTTTCAGCTTTAGCATCATTCCTTCCAAAGAAATCCCAGGGCTGATCTTCAGAATGGATTGGTTAGAGAAAATGCAAATCAAAACATCAATGACAGAACATTTCATATCCATTAAAATGGGTGTAATAATTTTTTTTAAAGGAAAGCAGTGTTGGCTGAGGATGTGGAGAAACTGGAACCTTCATATGTTGCAAGTATGAGTGTAACATAAATTACCCTGCAACCCAGCAATTCTTCATCTGTCAAATAGGAAGATGTACTCATTTAACTCAAAAGTCCTTTCAGAATGATATTATCATAAGAAAATTAGATAACTTATATGTTGTAGTTCTAGCCTGTTGGAGAGAGTCAATAAATATTATAATTTCCCTGTGAAGAATGTACTTAGAAACAATGGATTTGGATAGAGGCTGAATGAGCTGAGGAAGAGGAATTACTCACCTTTGGACTAAACCCTGACCAGTCTTAGAAGGCAGGTTTAAAATTGGGAGAGGAAGAGGAGTAACTGGAAACCTGAAGCCATAAAAAAGGCTCAGAGTTTGAAGTAGGAAGACGTGAATTGCATGCTAAGTTGCTTCAGTCGTGTCCGACTCTGTGCGACCGCATAGACAGCAGCCCACCAGGCTCTGCTGTCCCTGGGATTCTCCAAGCAAGAACAATGGAGTGGGTTGCCATTTCCTTCTCCAGTGCATGAAAGTGAAAAGTGAAAGTGAAGTCACTGAGTCGTGTCCAACTCTCAGCGACCCCATGGACTGCAGCCTACCAGGCTCCTCTGTCCATGGGATTTTCCAGGCAAGAGTACTGGAGTGGGGTGCCATTGAATTGCATAACTGGTTTTTAGTTCCTTCCTCTATAAATTAGTAGTGATTTATAACTGGATCAGGATATTTGTGAGGATGAATGGGAAAACTAAGTTTTAAAAAGATGTATTTTTTGATTAGATCCCATTTGTTTATTTTTGCTTTAATTTCCAGAATTCTGGGGGGTGGATCATAGAGGATCCTGCTGTGATGTATGTCGGAAAGTGTTTTGCCTATGTTCTCCTCTAGGAGTTTTATAGTTTCTGGTCTTACATTTAGATCTTTAATCCATTTTGAGTTTATTTTTGTGTGTGGTGTTAGAAAGTGATCTAGTTTCATTCTTCTACAAGTTGTTGACCAATTTTCCCAGCACCACTTGTTAAAGAGATTGTCTTTACTCCATTGTATATTTTTGCCTCCTTTATCAAAGATAAGGTGTCCATAGGTGTGTGTATTTATCTTTGGGCTTTCTATTTTGTTCCATTGATCTATATTTCTGTCTTTGTGCCAGTACNAGAGTGAACTTTTGGACTCTGGGGGAGAGAGAGAGGGAGAGGGTGGGATGAGATGGGAGAATGGCATTGAAACATGTATACTATCATGTAAGAAACTAATCGCCAGTCTATGTCCGATGCAGGATGCAGGATGCTTGGGGCTGGTGCATGGAGAGGACCCAGAGAGATGGTATAGGATGGGAGGTGGGAGGGGATTCATGTTTGGGAACGCACGTACACTCGTGGTGAACGCACGTACACTCGTGGTGAATTCATGTCAGTGTCTGGCAAAACCAATACAGTATTGTAAAGTAAACTAAAGTTAAAATAAAAATTTAAAAAAAAATAAATAAAAAGATGTATTTTTTAAAAGTTTGAAGAAAGGTAACCCTTGGGTTAAGTGCCCCCTTTTTTTTACGTGTTGTGCTAGTGGGTGGATGCCTTAACTAGAGCTCAGGTCCCAAGAAGTTTGCTACAAATCTCAGGAGGAGGGCTTTCTAAATTGTATAAAGTATGAATAACTGGAGCAAGTAGTCCAAACCGTGTGGAGGAATTAGAATGAACGGTTTTCCAATCTGTGGATGTCCAACAAACAGAAAAACCAAAAGCATACCCTGGCAGAGGCTAGAGTGTGGCCCAGACCCTCACTGTGCTGAAGAAGTTAAAGACTCTTGGGCCATGCTGCCTGTTCTCAGCTCAGGGGCACTTTTACTGGGGGTTCTGAGGTGTTTGAGGAATGGTATGCAGGAGAAAAAGAAGTTAAATGAGATGCATGGTGTTAGTGAAGGTAAGTGAAAAATAGATTTTACAAAAGAACAATGGGAAGCCGTGAAAAATTTTAGACAGAAGAGTAAAATGATTGGATTTCTAGTTTTAAGAGCTCAGTGGATTATAGGGGAGTACTAGTGGAAGAAAAGAGACTACTTAGGGAATTAGTGCAGTAGTCCAGTATGGAGCCTATTCATGTGTCTAGTGGTGGGGCTGTGGATGAGGGTGTCAGCAGTGAGGATGGTGAGAAATGAAGCAAGGGAGTCAATAGGACCTACAGGTGGATCAGACATGTGGGGAAAGGAAAGAGTATTCAAATGTACCCATAATTTTTTTTCAAGTACCAACATGGAGTCTGGAATATTTAATGAAGTTGAGAAACAAGGGAGCATGGATTTATCAAACAGTTTTGAGTCTAGAGACCTATCAATGGTCCCATGTTTCTGAAATACAAAACATAAGACCATGTGATTGGAGTGATCAGTGAGACTGAAATGCAGGAAGAGGCGAGATTATGGAAGATCTCACACAATAGGATTTTCATTGTAAAAGTGAATGGACCACAACTCCTCCTCCTTTATTCAAACAACAACATGATGATTGAGAAGGTTCTCTCTGATGATGGTGTAGAGTTTAGATCCTAATAGAAAAAGTCACAGGGAGGGAGACAAGCGAGGAGGCTGGATGAGAGTCAGGATGATTAAATCCTCCCTGTTGATCTCCTTCTCTGAAATAAAATTACCCAGTACCTGACATCAGCATTCTTTTTGCCAAATCTCTTTATGTTGAATGTAGATTCCAAGATGTGCTTTCAACTAGGGATAATTATCTAATTATCTATAATCCAGTGTGATCATCTCATTTTATCTCCTTTCTCCCTCTGTAGAGTGTGTGGCTTTGGGCGGGCTTGAGAAAGATATGACTCAATCGCCTGTCAGCACAGCTTTGGTGAGGAGAAAATATCACGGAAAAGGAAGCTCACTGTTGCAGAAACAGTGTGGTAATTGATTACTAATTACTGAAATATTATGTCTGAAGGAAGGAAGGCACAAGCCTACTTTCCAAGACTCCAGGTATTTAACAAACTTGTTTGAGACACCCTTTGATGGCCTGAGAAACATCTAAGAATGAGATTCTTCAACCTCCTTCTAAGAGTCATTTATGGCTTTTGCATGACATGCTTCTTACTCTTGAACTTGAAGGATGGGGTTGGGACAAAGAAGCATCCCTAAACATTACCATCCAAAGGAGAGTGTGGCTGAAGGAGCCCAAATGGTTTTCGAATGGCAGGGTAACGGGAAGAAAAGAAAGGAAGTGAGCTGAGCCCTTCACTTTCTTGGAAACATTAAGGGCAACTTTTCAAAAACACAAGTGTAGTCATGCCCTTTGTCTACTTGAAATTCTCCTATAACTTCCCTTTCTCCTGAGAGGTCAAGATTCTCAATTAATTAGCTAGCCAGGCTCTCTCACCTCTCCCATGGTTCATAGAGAAGGCTGGTTGGGAGGGCAGGGAAGTAGGGGAGGGGATAGGAGGATGCTCCTTCTTTCAGTTCCTCAGAAGAACTGTATTTTCTCTCACCGTCAGTATTTCATCTTCATTGTATTATGCCTACAACGTCTTCCTTTTCTGCCTGCCAAGTAAGTCTTCCTCACCTTTTATCTTAGCTCAAATGCTTCCTTTATGATAAGGCTTTCTCTCGTACCCAAAATATGGCTGTGCACTTCCATCAGCTTCTTCTTTTTTTTAATGAATGCTCTTTTTAGAATACTTTTAGACACAAGGGAAAAAATTCAAAGATAGCACAGACTCTTCATATATCCTACCTCCAGTTTCTTCTATTATTAACATCTTACCTTCACATATTTAATACAACTAATGGACCAGTATTTATATATTTTGTTAACTAAAGTCTATAGTTATTCAGAATTTTAAAATTTTATCAAATGTCCTTTTCTATTCCAAGATTCCATGTAGTATACCATGTCATATTTAGTTAACCTGTCCCTTCAGCTCCAATTGGCGGCAACAGTTTCTCAGACTTTTCTTCGCTTTGGGTGACCTTCACAGTTTTTCCATATGCTGCCAGATATTTTGCCAGATGCTCCTTTATTGGAATTTGATGTTGTTTCTCATTATTAGGCTGGGATAATGGTCACTTTGGAGGACAAGAAGAGTCAAGTGTCATTTCTGCACAACATATTAATGTGTGTACTATCCACATGACTCATCACTGTTATTGTTGATCTTAATCATCTGGTCATCTGGTGTTTGCCAGTTTTCTTCACTATAAAGCTGTTCATTCTCCTCCTTTTACAGGCTGTACTCTTTGAAAGAAATCACTTCACATAGAACACACTTAGGACTGGAGAGATAGAGTCCATCTCCTTGCACAGCACCTACCTGCAGTTATTTAGGATTTTTCTCCATGAAGGTTTGTCTCAGTCCCTGACTTATGCATGTATGTATGTATGCAAATATGTATGTAGTCATTCAATTATTTATTTATATCATATGGACATATATATGTTTTTTATTCTTTGGCTCATATCTCTATACTGCTTTACTTAACTTCCTTGCTCTGATTTTTCAGCTTTGGCCATGAAAATTTTTTCAGTTACCTTCTCTGTCCCTTTGCAAACTTACATCGTTATAGGGTCCTTTGTGTTAGTTTGTTCATTTTTTTGTTTCTTTTATTACTTCCTTAGTTTCTAGTGCTGTGAAACAGAAGCTCTAGGCTCATCTTATATGTGTCTTGTCCTTGCCCTAGAATCAGCCATTGCTCTAAGAAGTCCTAATTCCTCATATTTTAGAATGACATTAGAAACCAAAATCTTGGTAGTAGCTGTGCTCATTGTTAACAAGATGTTGTTTCTTCTAGGCCTTTCAGCTGAAATAGCTGGGAAATAGACAAATGTATATAACCTGTGTGTATACACATATTTGTGAATATGTCTGTATTTCCCTTCTGTATAAACAAAAGCGAGACGTAAGTTCACACTGATGTCTCCAATTCTAATTATTATCAAATGGATCATCTACTCTCTTCTACTTGTCTTTCTGTAAACTCTCACTCTAACAGATAGAAACCTGGCTCCCACTTCCATCCAACTACTTACTTGATTGCTCAATTCCAATAAACATGTTCAGCAGTGTCAGGTTGTTTAACCAGTTCCCTGTGAGGGATACTATTAATTATTGTGCAGTGTTTATTTGCACTTTTGTCTTTAGTCTTATAGATTCCAATCATTTCCTAAATTGTACCTGTCCCCTTCTTCTCTTCAAGTGAGGCTAATTAATAATTTTAACATAGATTATTATATTATGTGTTTCATCTTGAGATATTCCCATATCCTAGTGATTTTTATAAAGTATGAATATTAACTATTTGGAAAGATTAATACACTCATAGAATCCTTCTTTACAGTGTCATAGAGAATCATGTTGCCACTCTAAAGAATTCACTGTGCTTCATCTATTTAGCTTCTTTAACACCTTAAATGAAGGTGATGGCACCCCACTCTAGTACTCTTGCCTGGAAAATCCTATGGACGGAGGAGCCTGGTAGGCTGCAGCCATGGGGTCCCGAAGAGTCAGACACAACTGAGCGACTTCACTTTCACTTTTCACTTTCATGCATTGGAGAAGGAAATGGCAACCCACTCCAATGTTCTTGCCTGGAAAATCCCAGGGACAGGGGAGCCTGGTGGGCTGCCATCTATGGGGTCACACAGAGTTGGACATGACTGAAGTGACTTAACAGCAGCAGCAACACCTTAAATCCCTAGGAAGAACCAATCTTTTCACCACCACTAAATGTATGCTTTATCCAGAATGTAACAATGTAACATTTTCAGAAAACTGCCTTCTTTCTCTTAGAAATATTTATGATTTATCCATGTCTTTACTGCTAAATGGTATTCCATTGTCTAGTTGTATACCATAGCTCAAATTAATAAAATCAGAAATGAAATGGAGAAATTACAACAGACATCACAGAAATACAAAGGATTAAAAGAAACTACAAGCAACTATGTGCCAGTAAAATGGTCAAATTCCTATAAAGTTACAAATTTCCAAGATGAACAAAGAAGAAATAGGAAATATGAACAGAACAATTATAAGTACTGAAATTGAAGCTGTGATTAAAAATCTTACCATAAACAAAAGTCCAGGGCCAGATGGCCTCACAAGCCAATTCTATCAAACATTTAGAGAAAAGTTAGCACCTATCCTTCTCCAATTCTTCCCAAAAAATTGCAGAGGAAGTAACACTCCCAAGTTCATTCTATGAGGCCACCATCACCCTGATAACAAAACTAGATAAAAATACCACAGAAAAAGAAAATTATAGGCCAATATTACTGATGAACATAGATGCAAAAATTCTCAACAAAATATTAGCAAACTGAATCAAACACATTAAAAGGATCATGTACAAATATCAAGTGGGATTTATTCCAGGGATGCAAGGATTCTTTGACATAAACAAATCAACCAATATGATACACCATTTAACAAACTGAAGAATTTAAAAAATGTATGACTATTTCTGTAGATGCAAAAAAGTCTTTGACAACACCGATTTATGATGAAAATTTTCTAGAAGAGGGCATAGAGGGAAACTCAAGATAGTGAAGGCCACATATGACAAACCCATGGCAAATGTTATATTGAATGCTGAAAAACTGAAAGCTTTTCCTCTAAGGTCAAGAACAAGACAATGATGTCCACTCTTGCCGCTATTAATCAATATAGTTTTGGAAGTCCTTTTGTTATTTTTCAGTCATTCAGTCATATCTGACTCTGAAACCCCATGGACTGCAGCATGCCAGACTTCCCTTTCCTTCACCATCTCCTGGAGTTTGCTCAAACTCATGTCCATTGAGTTGGTGAGCCCATCAAACCATTTCATCCTATGTCACTCCCTTCCCCTCCTGCCTTCAATATTTCCCACTATCAAAAGACTCTTTTCCAATGAGTCAGTTCTTCACATCAGGTGGCCAAAGAATTGGAGCTTCAGTTTCAGCATCAGTCCTTTTGACGAAAATTCAAGATTGATTTCCTTTAGGATTGACTGGTTTGATCTCCTTGCTGTCCAAGGGACTCTCAAGAGTCTTCTCCAGACCCACAGTTCAAAAACATCAATTCTTTGGTGCTTGGCCTTCTTTTTGGTCCAGCTCTCACATCCTTACATGACTATTGGAAAGACCATCAGTTCAGTTCAGTTGCTCAGTTGTCTCTGACTCTCTGTGACCCCATGGACTGCAGCACTCCTGGCTTCCTTGTCCATCACCAAGTCCCAGAGGTTGCTCAAACTCAAGTCCATCAAGTCAGTGATGTCATTCAACCATCTCATCCTCTATCATCCTCTTCTCCTCCTGCCTTCAATCTTTTCCAGAACCAGGGTCTTTTCTAGTGAGTCAGTTCTTCACATCAGGTGGCCAAAATATTGGAGCTTCAGCTTCCCCATTAGTCCTGCCAATGAATAGTCGGGACTGATTTCCTTTAGGATGGACTGGTTGGATCTCTTTGCTGTCCAAGGGATTCTCGAGGGTCTTTTCCAACACCACAGTTCAAAAGCATCAGTTCTTTGGCACTCAACTTTCTTTATAGTCCAACTCTCATATCCGTACACGATTACTGGAAAAACCATAGCTTTGACTAGATGGACCTTTGTTGGCGAAGTAATGTCTCTGCTTTTTAATATGCTATCTAGGTTGGTCATAGATTTTCTTCCAAGGAGCAAGTGTCTTAATTTCATGGCTGCAGTCACCATCTGCAGTGATTTACAGCCCAAGAAGAGGAAATTTGTCACTGCTCTAACATTTTCCCCTTCTATTTCCCATGAAGTGATGGGACCAGATGTCATTATCTTAGCTTTATTGAATGTTGAGTTTTAAGCTGGCTTTTTCAGTTTCCTCCTTCATCCTCATCAAGAGGCTCTTTAGTTCCTCTTAGTTTTCTGCCATTAGAGTGGTAACATCTACATATCTGAGGTTGTTGATATTTCTCCTGGCAATATTGATACCAACTTGTGATTCATCCAGACAAGCATTTCACATGATGTGTTTAAAGTTAAATAAACAGGGTGACCATAAACAGTCTTATTGTACTCTTTTCTCAATCCTGAACAACAAGCTGCTCCATACAGGGTTCTATATGTTGCTTCTTGACCCACACACAGATTTCTCAGAAGACAGGTGAGATGATCTTGTACTCCCATCTCTTTAAGAGTTGTCTAGAGTTTGTTATAATTCACATAAGCAGAGTACGTCACCAAGAAAATTATAAAGCTCTCTCCACAGAGCACCTTTACTGGGCCATTCCTGTTCTCAGGCCACAGCCAAGTGAGCTCACTATCACACCTCACAATGTCGCTGGTGGTGGGAAAGCAGAAAGACAGAATTATCTTGCTTTGCTGAATTTCCTTTAAAGTTACACATGGCATACTTCCATAAATATAATTTTATTAAATTAATTTCCTTTGATAAGCCAGGATTAAATTCCTTTGTTAAAGCTATTACTTCTTTCTGGAATTACTTCCCAAATTTCTCCACTGAAAGAAATCCCCAAAGCATTTCAGACTCAGCTCTGGGTTACCTGCCTGGAAACCTTTGAACAGCTCATTCCTCAGACTCATCAGTGGCTTCCTGTTGGGTTCTCTCAGGGCCTTGCTGAGTGGTTGCCACCCACCCACTTCTGCCTTCACCCAGACCATGAGCATCTTGAGGTGGGAACCCAAATTGCCTAAAATAATCATTTCAATTCTATCACAAATACCTTAGGGATATAATAATCATTTCAATACTTACAAATACCTTAGGGATAGGTGCCCCCAAAATAATTTTTATCATGACTCCATTAACAAATGGACTTCCCTGGTGGCTCACTGGTAAAGAATTCACCTGCCAATGCAGGAGACTCAAGTTTGATTCCTAGGTTGGGAAGAACCCCTTGGAGAAGGAAATGGCAACCCACTCCAGTATCTTTGCCTGGGAAATCCCATGGGCAGAGAAGCCAGGTGGGTTATAGTCCATGAGGTCACAAAAGAGTCAAACACAAACCAGCAATTAAGCAACAACAACCAATACAAATAATTCTAAATTGTGAATTCTAACCATTAATTTATCTGTTCTTTGAGAACATTTAAATGTTTTTGTACTTCTTTAAGAAAATCCATTTTGGAGTAAAAGAGAATTTATTTCATTTTCTCTCAATTGTTAATTGTAATTGTAGGAGATTTGGAAGCAACACTTATTTTAAAATATTGTTTAAGTCCTACCACCTAAATTAACTGCTCTTAAAATCCAAGTGTGTTATCCTCTATTCTTTCGTAGTAATGTAATCACTCACACCCCATGGCCTTTCAGTTCATTTCAGTTCAGTCGCTCAGTCGTGTCTGACTCTATGTGACCCCATGAATCACAGCACACCAGGCCTCCCTGTCCATCACCAACTCCTGGAGTTCACACAGACTCATGTCCATTGAGTCAATGATGCCATCCAGCCATCTCATCCTCTGTTGTCCCCTTCTCCTCCTGCCCCCAATCCCTCCCAGAATCAG
The DNA here is from genome assembly GCA_006410935.1 of Redunca redunca. Classification (NCBI taxonomy): domain Eukaryota; kingdom Metazoa; phylum Chordata; class Mammalia; order Artiodactyla; family Bovidae; genus Redunca; species Redunca redunca. Next base: position 390,116 of record SJYQ01000327.1, on the reverse strand, counting down.
AGTCTTTTCCAATGAGTCAACTCTTTGATATTTTTAAGCTTCCAAGAGAATACATACCTAGGAATACTGCTGCACTTATATTAAATAGGAAATATGTCTGATGAGTTTTCTTTATCCCATCCAGTGATTTTGTTGCATCTAGTAAAAAGTTGTCATTGATTTCCTTTCTCCTGGATGTTTCTGAACTTCAGGTTGCAGATTTATATTAGCCTATTTGTTTTTCAGTGATGTTTGCTAATGAGTTGCTGTAAGTATGCCATGTACCCATAAACAGAGTATTTATGGTCTCCTACGGTAACCTCAAATCATCCTTCTTGTGTGACAGTCTTTTTTTCTGGCTTTAATTTTCCTCTTCAGAAAGCACATCCTTTGGAAGTTGATTTAGTGAGGGTCTGTTGGTGATAAACACAATTATCATGTGTTTGAAAATGTGCCATTGTTTTAAAATGTTAATCTCTCTGGATAGAAAATTATGATTTTCAATCATAATCTCTTAGTTTCTTAAGAATATTTAGTCTATAAAGTAGAAACTGGAAATTATAAAAATATATCTACTCTTTGCAATTAGTGCAATTGTTTGTTCCTTTGTAGGCAGTATTTATTTTCTTTCATTGTTTTTAATATATTTTTTCTCCAGCTTTAATGAAGTAGAATTGATAAATAAAATTGTAATACATTTAAAATGAATAATATGATTTGATATAGGTACAGGTTTTAAAAGGATTCCTACCATAGAATTAATAAACAACACATATAAACTCACATATTTACCTATTTTTGTTATTGTTGTTGTTAAGACACTTAAGTTCTACTCTATTAGCAAATTTCAATTACACAAAACAGTATTACTAACTATAATCGCCATGTTACACATTAGATCCTAAGATCTTATTTATCTTATAACTTAAAGTTTGTACCTTTTACTACCCTTTCCCTATTTCCCTCAACCCCTAGACCCTGGCAACCACTCTTCTATTCTGTTTTTTGAGCACATCATTTTTTGCTTTGCTTGTTTCACACATAAGTGAGATTATACAGCATTTGTCTTTCTCTGTCTTGCTTATTTCACTTAAGATAACTCCCTCCAGATTCACCTATGCTGTTTCATATATCACACTTTATTCTCTTTTTCCATCCATTTGGTTACAGATATTTACATTGCTTCCATACCTTGGCCATTGTGAATAATGTTGCAATGAACATGGGAGTATAGATATCTCTTCGAAAGTGTGAAATGATGATTTCATTTCCTTTGGGCATATGAACTTAGAAATGAGACTGAATGATACAGTAGCTCTGTGCTTAATTTCATGAGGAAACTCCTTATTATTTTCCATAGACTACCAAATTACATTCTCATCAATAGTATACATGTCCTTTCCTTCACATACAACCAGAATTTATCTCTTGTAAATATTTTTGGTAACAGATATCCTAACATCTGTGAAGTGATAGCTAATTGTGGTTTTGATTTGCATTTCCCTGATAATTTGTGTACCTGTGAGCCAAACATGTCTTCTTTGGAAAAATGTTTACTCAGTCCCTTGTTGATTTTTTAATTGAGCAATTTGTTCTACCTTTTGAGACTGATTTGGATATTGATGATCTTTTGTAGTTTCATACAAATTTTAGGATTATTTTTTCTGTGAAAATGCCATTGGAATTTTGATAGAGATGGCATTGAATCTGTAGATTGCTTTGGATAATATGGACATTTTAGCAACATTTAGTTTTACAATCCAGGAACATGAGATATCTTTCCACTCTCTTGTGTCTTTTTCAGTTTCTTTCATTAATATTTTTAAGTTTTCAGTGTATAGATTTTTCACCTCCTCAGTTAAGTATTTAAGACAATTAAGTATCTTATTGTAAGTGGGATTATTGTCTTAGTGTCTCTTTCTGATAGTTTGTTGTTAATGAAGAAAATGCAATTGATTTTTACATTGATTTTGTATCGTGCAACTTTACTGAATTCACTTATTGGTTTTAACAAATTTTTGGTGAAATCTTTAGAGATTTTAATGTATAACATCATGTCATATACAAAAATAGAATTTTCTTCTTCCTTTCCAATTTGGATAACTTTCATATCATTTTCTTGACTAAGTTCCTGGCTAATACTTCTAGTACTATGTTGAATAAAACTGTCAACAGTGGGCATCTTTGTTTTGTTCTTGTTCTTAGCTAAAAAACTTTCAGCTTTTCACCACTGAGTATGATGTTAACTCTAAGCTTGTCATATATAGCCTTTATTATGTTGAGATACATTCCATCTATATTTCATTTGTTCAGAATTTTTATCATTAAAATGAGTTTATCATTTTACTCAATCATTTTTATCAGCTTATCATTTTTATTTTATTTATCATTATATCAGTGTATCAATTTATCAATAAATTTACTTTAATCATTGGTTTTTCTACATTTATTGAAATTATTATATACTTTTAGGGAGATGATGATGGACAGGGAGGCCTGGCATGCTGCAATTCATGGGGTCACAAAGAGTCAGACACGACTGAGCGACTGAAATGAACTGAATCTCATTTTATTACTCTGATGTATCATATTTATTGACTTTGGGTATGCTGAGTCATCCTTCCATCTTAGGAATAAATCTCACTTATTATAGGATATATTTACACAATGGAATATTATTCAGCCACACAAAAAAGAAGGAAATCTTACAATATGCCACAATATGGGTGGACCATGAAGGCATTACTCTAGGTAAGATAAAGAAAAAAATTACCATGTAATCTCACTTATTGAAGAAGGAAATGGAAACTCATTCCAGTTTTCTTGCCTGAAAAATCCTATGGAGAGAGGAGCCTGGCAAGCTATATAGTCCATAGGGTGGCAAGAGTTAGACACTACTGAGTGACTAAACAATCTCACTTACATGTAAAATCTAAAAAAAAAAATATTTTTTAAAATTGAGCATGTATATATAGAGAATGGATTGATGACTGCCAGAGACAGAGGGTATTTGGTAGGAAAAATGAATGAAGAGAGTCAAAAATAAGTCATAGGGCTATAATGTACAGTGGGGTGACTGTAGTTAACAATACTGTATTGGATATTTGAATACAATATTCTAAGGGAGCAAAGATCTTATTCAAGACAAAAAAACTAGACTTACTGAGATGATCATATCATAATACATACAAATATCAATCATTATGTTGGACACCTAAAAGTAATATGTTATATGTCAATTATACCTCAATCAAAAATAATTTTAAAAATTCCACTTTTAGATGAGAAAAAACAAAGCAGATGCAGTTTCATTTAGTAGGATTTTTGTCTGTTCATTTGTGGGTTTTTTTGTTTGTTTCTTTTTAATTTATTTTTTTATTGAAGGTTAACTGATTTACAGAATTGTGTTGTTTTCTGTCAAACCTCAACATGAAGTTTACATATATACCCTCCCTTTGGAACCTCCCTCCCATTTCCCTTCCCATCCCACTCCTCTAGGTTGATACAGAGCCTCTGTTTGAGTTTTCTGAGCCATACAGCAAATTCTCATTGGCTATCTATTTTATATATAGTAATGTAAGTTTCCATGTTACTCTTTCCATACCCTCTTCTCCCGTCTTCCCATGTACATAAGTCTATTCTCTATGTCTGCTTCTCCATTGCTGCCCTGTAAATAAATTCTTCAGTACCATCTTTCAAGATTCCATATATGTGCATTAGAATATGATATTTATCTTTCTCTTTCTGACTTACTTTACTGTTTAATAGGTTCTAGGTTCATCAACCTCATCAGAACTGACTCAAATGCATTCCTTTTTATGGCTGAGTAATATTCCATTGTGTATATGCACCATGGCTTTTTTAAACATTCACCTATCGATGTACATCTAGTTCGTCTCCACATTCTAGTTATTGTAAATAGTGCTGTAATGAACAATGGGATACATGTGTCTTTCAATTTTGGTTTCCTCAGGGTATATGCCTAGGAGTGGTATTGCTGTGTCATATGGTGGTATTATTCCTAGTTTTTTAAAGAATCTCCATACTGTCTTCCATAGTGGCTATATCAATTTACATTCCCATCAACAGTGCAAGAGCGTTCCCTTTTTTCCACACCTTCTCCAGCATTTATTGTTTGTAGACTTTTTGATGATGGCCATTCTGACTGGTGTGAGGTGGTTTTGATTTGCATTTCTCTAGTTATAAGCGATGTTGAGCATCTTTTCATGTGTTTGTTAGTCATCTGTATGTCGTCTTTGGAGAAATGTCTGTTTAAGTCTTTACCCACTGTTTGATTGGGTTGTTTTGTTTTTCTGACATTGAGTTGTATGAGATGCTTATATATTTTGGAAATGAATCCATTGTCCAGTTGTTTCATTTGCTATTTTTGTCTCCTAATATGAGGTTTGTCTTTTCACCTTCCTTATAATTTCTTTTGCTGTGCAAAGCCTTTTAAGTTTAATCAGGCCCCACTTTTTACTTTTATTTTATTCCTCATTACTCTAGGAGGTGGGTTGTAGAGGACTTTGCTTTGATTTATGTCATCGAGTGTTCTGCCTGTTTTCCCCTGAGTTCTATAGTTTCTGCTCTTACATTTAGGTGTTTAATTTTGAGTTTATCTTTATATATGGTATTAGGAAATGTTCTAATTTCATTCTTTTATATATAGCTGTCCAGTCTTCCCAACACCATTTATTGAAGAGGCTGTCTTTGCTCCATTGTATGTTCTTGCCTCCTTTGTCAAAAATAAGGTACTCATAGGTGTATGGATTTATTTCTTGGCTTTCTATCTTGTTTCTTTTGGTCTATATTTCTATTTTTGTGCCAGTACCATACTGGCTTGATGACTGTAGCTTTGTAGTAATAATCTGAAGTCAGAAAAGTTTATTCCTCCACCTCCATTCTTCATTCTCAAGGCTGCTTTGGCTATTCAGGGTCTTTTTAGTTTCCATATGAACTGTGAAATTTTTTGCTCTAGTTCTGTGAAAAATATCATTGGTAATTTGATAGAAATCACATTGATTCTGGGGAGTGGTGGCTCCACAGCTCTGAAGTAACTTTAAGGAGATACCCAATGTCCAAGGGCAAAGTATAAGCCCCAGCAAGATGATAGAATGGGCAAAATCATGTTGAGAATCAAACCCTATACACACCAGAGAGGCTCAGAGGGCTCAAACCTTGTATGCACCAGGACCCCAAAACACCACAGAGACTGAAACAAAACTGTGTTTGGGTGTCTACTGGGGAGGCATGGGTTGTTAGTGGATTGCTGCAGGGGCAGGGGCTCGGGGTGCAGCAGATTTGGTAAGGCATAAGCCCTCTTGGAAGATGTCGCCATTAATCCCACCATAGTGCTGCCAGAACTTACACAGGACTGGGGAAATAGACTCTTGGAGGGCACAAACAGAATCTTATGTGCGAACAGTAACCCCACAAGAGACTGACCCAGACTTACCTGTGAGTGTCCAGGAGTATACAGTGGAGGTGTGTGTCAGTGGTGGCCTGCTTCAGGACTGGGGGCACTGAGTGTAGCAGTGCATGCAGGGGACCTTTGAAGGAGGACATGATTATCTTCGTTAACTCCACCAGAGTTTGAAAGTGAAGTCACTCAGTCCTATCTGACTCTTTGCGACCCTATGGACTATAGCCTACCAGGCTCCTCCGTCTGTGGGATTTTCCAGGCAAGAGTACTGGAGTGGATTGCCATTTCCTTCTCTAGGAGATCTTCCCAACCTAGGGATCAAACCCAGGTCTCCCACATTGCAGGCAGACGCTTTACCATCTGAGCCACCACCAGAGTTTGGCCCCAGGTAAATAACAAGGATGAACATAGCCCCACCCATCAACAGAAAACGGGATTAAAGATTTACTAAGCATGGCCCCGCCCATCAGAACAAGACCCAGTTTACCTTTCAGTCAATCTTTCCCATCAGGAAGTTTCCATAAGCCACTTATCCTTCTCCATCAGAGGGCAGACAGACTGAAAACCACAATCAGAAAACTAACCAATTTGATCACATGCACCACAGCCTTGTCTAACTCATGAAACTATGAGTCATGCCATGAAGGGCCGCCTAAGACGGACAGGTCATGTGGAGATTTCTGAAAAAATGTGGTCCACTGGAGAAAGGAATGGCAAACCACTTCAGTATTCTTGCCTTGAGAACCCCATGGACAGTATGAAAAGGCAAAAAGACAGGACACTGAAAGATGAAATCCCCAGGTTGGTAGGTGCCCAATATGCTACTGGAGATCAGTAAAGAAATAACTCTTGAAAGAAGGAAGAGACAGAGCCAAAGCAAAAACAACACCCAGTTGTGGATGTGGTGATGGAAGTAAAGTCCAATGCTGTAAAGAGCAATACTGCATAGGAACCTGGAATGTTAGGTCCATGAATCAAGGCAAATTGGAAGTGGTCAAAGAGGAGATGGCAAGAGTAAACACCGACATTTTAGGAATCAGTGAAGTACAATGGACTGGAATGGGTGAATTTAATTCAGATGACCATTATATCTACTACTGTGGCCAAGAATTCCTTAGAAGAAATGGAGAAGCCCACATAGTCAACAAAAGAGTCTGAAATGCAGTACTTGGATGCAGTCTCAAAAATAACAGAATGATCTCTGCTCCTTTCCAAGGCAAATCATTCAATGTCACAGTAAACCAAGTCTATGCCCCAATGAGTAAAGGTGAATAAGCTGAAGTTGAATGGTTCTGTGAAGACCTACAAGACCTTCTAGAACTAATACCCACAAAATATGTCCTTTTCATTACAGGGGACTGGAATGCAAAAGCAGGAAGTCAAGAAATACCTGGAGTAACAGGCAAATGTTACTGTAGAGTACAGAATGAAGCAGGGCCAAGAATTTTGCAAAGAGAAGGCATTGGTCATAGCAGACATGCTCTTCCAACAACACAAGAGAAGGCTCTACACATGGACATCACCAGATAGTCAATACTGAAATCAGATTGATTATATTCTTTGTAGCCAAAAATGGAGAGGCTCTATACAGTCAGCAAAAACAAGACTGAGAGCTGACTGTGGCACAGATCATGAACTCCTTATTGCCAGATTCAGATTTAAATTGAAGAAAGTAGGGAAAACCAATAGACCATTCAGGTATGACTTAAATCAAATCCCTTACAATTATACAGTGGAAGTGACAAATAGATTCAAGATATTAGACATGACAGACAGAGTGCCTGACGAACTATGGATGGAGGTTCGTGACATTGTAGAAGAGGCAGTGATCAAGACCATCTCCAAGAAAAAGAAATGCAAAAAGGCAAAATGGTTATCTGAGGAGGTCTTACAAATATCTATGAAAAGAAGAGAAGCCAAAGGCAAAGGAGAAAAGATATAGTCATTTGAATGTAGAGTTCCAAAGAATAGTAAGGAGAGATAAGAAACCCTTCCTTGGTGATCAATGCAAAGAAATAGAGGAAAACAATAGAATGGGAAAGACTAGAGATCTCTTCAAGAAAACTAAAGATACCAAGGGAACATCTCATGCAAAGATGGGCACAATAAAGGACAGAAATGGTATGGACCTAACAGAAGCAGAAGATATTAGGAAGAGGTAAAAGGAATACACAGAAGAACTATGCAAAAAGAACTTAATGACTCAGATAATCATGATGGTATGATCACTCAACTAGAGACAGACATCCTGGGATGTGAAGTCAAGTGGACCTTAGGAAGCATTACTATGAACAAAGCTAGTGGAGGTGATGGAATTCCAGTTGAGCTATTTCAAATTCTAAAAGATGATGCTATGAAATTGCTGCACTCAATATGCCAGCAAATGTGGAAAACTCAGCAGTGGCCAGAGGACTGGAAAAGGTCAGTTTTCATTCCAATCCCAAAGAAAGGCAATGCCAAAGAATGCTCAAACTACCACACAATTGCACTCATCTCACACGCTAGCAAAGTAATGCTCAAAATTCTCCAAGCCAGGCTTCAACAGTATATGAAACGTAAACTTTCAGATGTTCAAGCTGGTTTTAGAAAAGGCAGAGGAACCAGAGATCAAATTGTCAACATCCGCTGGATCATCAAAAAGCAAGAGAGTTCCAAAAAAACATCTATTTCTGCTTTATTGACGATGCCAAAGCCTTTGACTGTGTGTATTACAACAAACTGTGGAAAATTCTGAAAGAGATGGAAATACCAGACCACCTAACATGCCTCTTGAGAAATCTGTATGCAGGTCAGGAAGCAACAGTTAGAACTGGACATGGAACAACAGACTGGTTCCAAATCGGGAAAGGAGTACGTCAAGGCTGTATATTGTCACCTTGCTTATTTAACTTATACGCAGAGTACATCATGAGAAATTCTGGGCTGGATGAAGCACAAGCTGGAATCAAGATTGCCAGGAGAAATATCAATAACCTCAGATATGCAGATGACACCACCCTTATGGCAGAAAGCGAAGAAGAACTAAAGAGCCTCTTGATGAAAGTGAAAGAGGAGAGTAGAAAAGTTGACTTAAAACTTAACATTCAGAAAACGAAGATCATGGCATCCGGTCCCATCACTTCATGGGAAATAGATGGGGAAACGGTAGAAACAGTGTCAGACTTTATTTTTGGGGGCTCCAAAATCACTGCAGATGGTGATTGCAGCCATGAAATTAAAAGACACTTACTCCTTGGAAGAAAAGTTATGACCAACCTAGACAGCATATTCAAAAGCAGAGACATTTCTTTGCCAACAAAAGTCCATCTAGTCAAAGCTATGGTTTTTCCAGTAGTCATGTATGGATGTGAGTGTTGGACTATAAAGAAAGCTGAGCACCAAAGAACTGATGCTTTTGAACTGTGGTGTTGGAGAAGACTCTTGAGAATCCCTTGGACAGCAAGGAGATCCAACCAGTCCATTCTAAATGAGATCAGTTCTGAATATTCATTGGAAGGACTGATGTTGAAGCTGAAACTCCAGCACCTTGGCCACCTGATGCAAAGAACTGAGTCACTAGGAAAGACCCTGATGCTGGGAAAGATTGAAGGTGGGAGATGAAGGGAATGACAGAGGATGAGATGGTTGGATGGCATCACCAACTTCATGGACATGAATTTGAGTAAGCTCTGGGAGTTGGTGATGGACAGGAAAGCCTGGCATGCTGCAGTCCATGGGGTTGCATAGAGTCGGACATGACTGAGTGAATGAACTGTGTTGACATTGAATCTGTAGATTGCGTTTGGTAATATACTCATTTTCACAATATTGATTCCTCATACCCAGGAACATGGAATATCTCTTCATCTGTTTATGTCATCTTTGATTTCTTTCATCAGTGTCTTATAGTTTTCTGTGTACAGTTTTTGTCTCCTTAGGTAAATTTATTCCTAGATACTTAATCTTTTTGTTACAATGGTGAATGGGATTGAATCCTTAATTTCTTTTTCTTATTATTCATTGTTATTATATAGAAATGCAAGTGACTTCTGTGTATTGATTTTGTATACAGTAAATTTTCTAAATTCACTGTATAGCTCCAATAATTTTCTGATACTCTCTTTAGGGTTTTCCATGTACAGGATCATGTCATCTGCAAATAGTGAGAGTCTTACTTCTTCCTTTCCAATCTGGATTCCTTTTATTTCTCTTTCTTCTCTGATTGCTGTAGCTAGGACTTTCAGAACTGTGTTGAATAATAGCTGTGAAAGTGGACACCGTTGTCTTGTTCCTAATGTTAGGGGAATGCTTTCAGTTTTTCACCACTGAGAATAATGTTTGCTGTAGGCTAATCATACATGGCCTTTGTTATGTTGAGGTAGGTTCCTTCTACACCCATTTTTGAACAGTTTTAATCATAAATGGGTGCTGAATTTTGTCAAAGGTTTTTTCTGCATCTATTGAGATTATCAGATGGTTTTTATCTTTCAGTTGTTAATATGGTGTATCACATTGATTGATTTTCATGTATTGAAGAGTCCTTGCATTCCTGGAATAAACCCAACTTGATCATGGTCTTTGAGCTTTTGATGTGTTGCTGAATTCTGTTTACTAAAATTTCGTTGAGGATTTTTGCATCTATGCTCATAAGTGATATTGGCCTATAGTTTTCTTTCTTTGTGTTGTCTTTGTCTGGCTTCAATATTAGGGTGATGGTGGCCTGGTAGAATATGTTTGGAAGTGTTCCTTCATCTGCAATTTTTTTAAAGAGTTTTGCAAGGATAGGCATTAGCTCTTCTCTAAATGTTTGATAGAATTCTCCTGTGAAGCCGTCTGATCCTGGGCTTTTGTTTTTTGGGAGATTTTTGATCACAGCTTCTATTTCAGTGCTTGTAATTGTGTTGTTCATAATTTCCATTTCTTCCTGGTTCAGGCTTGGAAGATGGAACTTTTCTAAGAATCTGTCCATTTCTTCCAGGTTATCCATTTTATTGCCATATAGTTGTTCATAATATTCTCATAATCCTTTGTATTTCTATATTATCTGTTGTAACCTCTCCTTTTTCATTTCTAATTTTGTTGATTTGATTCTTTTCTCTTTTTTTCTTGATGAGTCTGACTAAAGGTTTGTCAACTTTGTTTATCTTCTCAAAGAACCAGTTTTTAGTTTTATTAATCTTTATTATTGTTTCTTTCATTTCTTTTTCATTTATTTCTTCTTATATCTTTATTTCCTTCTACTAATTTTGGGGTATTTTGTTCTTTTTTTTCCAGTTATTTTAGGTGTAAAGTTAGGTTGTCTATTTGATCTTTTTCTTGTTTCTTGAGGTAGGATTGTATTGCTGTAAACTTCCCTCTTAGAACTGCTTTGGCTGCATCCTATAGGTTTAGAGTTGTCATGATTTTACTCTCATTGTTTCTAGAAATTTTTTGATTTCTTCAGTAACCTGTTGGTTATTTAGAAATGTGTTGTTTAATCTCCATATGTCTGTGTTTCTTACAGTTTTTTTTTCTTGTAATTGATATCTAGTCTCATATCATTGTGGTCAGAGAAGATGCTTGATACAATTTCAATTTTCTTAAATTTACTGAGGTTTGATTCATGACCCAAGATGTGGTCTCTACTAGAGAATGTTCCATGTGCACTTGAGAAGGTGTATTTTCTGAATTTGGATGAAATGTCCTGAAGACATCAATGAGATTCACCTCATCTAATGTATCATTTAAGACTTGTGTTTCCTTATTAATTTTCTGTTTTGATGATCTGTCTATTGGTGTGAGTGGGGGTGTTAAAATCTCCTACTATTATTGTGTTACTGTCAATTTCTCCTTTTACATCTATTAGTGTTTGTCTTATGTATTGGGAGATTAGCCTTGGGAGATTCACTGGTGGCTCAGATGGTAAAGCGTCTGCCTGCAATGCAGGAGACCTGGGTTCAATCCCTGGGTCAGGAAGATCCCCTGGAGAAGGAAATTGGCAATCCACTCCAGTACTCGTGCATGGAAAATTCCATGGATGGAGAAGCCTGGTGGGCTACAGTCCATGAGGTCACAAACAGTTGGACATGACTGGACGACTTCACTTTCACTTATGTATTGAGGGGCTCCTATGTTGGGTGCATAGATATTTACATTTGTTATGTCTTCCTCTTGGATTGATCACTTGCTCATTATGTAGTGTTCTTCCTTAACTCTTGTAATCTTTATTTTAAGGTCTATTTTGTCTGATATGAGGATTGCTACTCCAGCTTCCTTTGCTTCCCATTTGCAGGGAATATATTTTTCCATCCTCTCACTTCCGGTCTATATGTATCTTTATGTCTGAAGTGGGTTTCTTGTAGACAGCATATATATGGGTCTTGTTTTTGTATCCATTCAGCCAGTCTGTGTCTTTTGGTTCAAGCATTTAATCCATTTACATTTAAAGTAATTATTGATATATATGTTCTTATTGCCATTTTCTTAATTGTTTGGGGTTGATTTTGTAAATCTTTTTTCTTCTCTTGTATCTCTTGACTATATAAGTCCCTTTAATATTTGTTGTAAAGCTGGTTTGGTGGTACTGAATTCTCTTAACTTTTGCTTGTCTGAAAAGTTTTTTATTTCTCCATTAATTTTGAATGAGATCCTTGCTGGGTACAGTAATCTTGGTTGTAGATTCTTCCCTTTCAGTACTTTAAATATATCTTGCCTTTCCCTTCTGGCGTACAGATTTTCTGCTGAAAGATCAGCTGTTAAGTGTATGGGGTTTCCCTTGCATGTTACTTGTTGCAACTTCCTTGCTGCTTTTAATCATCTTTCTTTGTGTTTAGCCTTTGTTAGTTTGATTAGTATATGTCTTGGCATGTTTCTCCTTGGGCTTAACCTGTATGGGACTCTTTGACCTTCTTTGATTTGATTGACTATTTCTTTTTCCATATTGGGGAAATTTTCAACTATAATCTCTTCAAAATTTTTCTCTTAACCTTTCTTTTTCTCTTTTTCTTCTGGGACCCCTATAATTCGAGTGTTGGTGCATTTAATGTTGTCCCAGAGGTCTCTGAAACTATCCTCAGTTCTTCTCATTCTTTTTACTTTATTCTGCTCTTCAAAGTTATTTCCACCATTTTATCTTCCAGCTCATTGATTCGTTCTTCTGCTTCAGATATTCTGCTATTGATTTCTTCTAGAGTATTTTTAATTTCAGTAATTGTGTTGTTTGTCTCTGTATGTTTATTCTTTAATTTTACGTCTTGTTAATTGACTCTTGCTTTTTCTCCATTTTGTTTTCAAGGTTTTTGATCATCTTTACTATCATTATTCTGAATTCTTTTTCAGGTAGTTTGTCCTCTTCATTTATTTGAATTTTTGTGTTTCTAGTTTGTTCCTTCATTTATGTAGTATTTCTCTGCCTTTTAATCATTTTTTTTTTAAACTTATTGTGTTTGAGGTCTCCTTTTCCCAGGCTTCAAGGTTGAATTCTTCCTTTTAGTTTCTGCTCTCCTAAGATTGGTCCAGTGGTTTGTACACATATACATATACTGAATATATACATATACGTCCATAAGGAAAATCAAAACAGTCCAACGAAAGTAAAGTACAATAGATCAACCTGGCAAACAAAGTAAACCAAAAATTATATTTACCAGAACAAAATTAACTAAAGCACAACTGGAAAAACTAAAGCAAGGTGCCAACTGGGGAATAAAGCAACGAAAGTAAAACTAACAAATATGTTGAAAGGAAAGGAAAGAAAGAAAGAATAGATATTCAGAGTTAAACAGAGGTGGATGAAGAAGATTTATATAATCAAAGGTTAACTGCAAGGAGAAAAGAACAGTAGGAAAGGAAAACAAAGAAATAAATGTAGAAAAAATAATAATAGGTTTAAAAAATTAAAATTAATAAAAGAGAAAAAAGGAAAACTCCACAGAACAGTAAGAGCCCAAGGTAGAGGTAGAGGTTTATAACAGCAATAAAAAATGTGACTGAGGGAAAAAATAAAAAAAGCTCAAAAGCTTAATTAGATTTCATAGTGCCAATAAAATCGACAAGTACAACAGACAGGAGGGCAAAAAAAGAAAAAAAAGTATCCAAAGAATCTACAGAGCCAGTCAAAGCATGAGAATAATAAGTGTTTTTCTTGCAGTTTGATATTACATGATGCCCAGACTGTTTGTATGGAATCAAAATAGACAGAGGAGGGAAAATTTAAAGATTCTAGTGTTTGATGTATCTAATGCAAATACTCCATATCAGTGTCATAACTTTTTAAGTGGAAAATTCTGCAATTGCTTTTCCTTATATTATTACAACCCAGTAACTATGGAGTTAGGGCAGCTGCCTGAACATTTGCCCCCAGTATCTACAGCAGAACACAAAAGGCAGGTCAACATAGACCTTATAGCAAAGGCACATGGGTAATGGATGATAAAGTCAGGTTTTTAAATATTTTAGATGGCTGAAAGAAAGGGTTGAGAAGAATGAGGCAGTGTTTAATAGAGTAAAAACAGCATGCCTGCCCTTGGTCTTCCAGCTCAGTTAGACCCATGCAGTAGGAGAATTATTTAAAGAGTAATTCATGGAGGAATGCTACAGAAGGACATACCATCATCTCAGACTTGGAAATAGCATGAAAGCTATGGATAAACATCTAAACTCTACTGAGATAGGTTTAATATATGTAAGTAATAGAGACCTAAGAACATGATGTTTCATTGTCTCTGCTGTTGGATTATGATGCTTGATTTTGAGTCACTGGCAAACCACCACACGTGAAGAAGAGACCCCAGATGTTAAAGAGGTCTGGAAAGTATCTTTAAACCATGAGAAGTAGACTTAGTGTGAGGAGAGAACACTTGGGTTAGAGATGATAGAAGTCTTCAAGTCTAAATGGTTCTCACCAGGAAGCAAAAAGTATCATTTTAATTTTTTAAGGAGGGCTTTTTGTCAGTTGGAATTCTTCTAGTTTTAATGCAAGTTTTGTAACCTAATGAGATCTGAGGTGAAATTGAAGCAGGAGCTACAAAACTTCCTGACAGAATATTGGAAATGTTTACATAGAGTTGGACATTCATGTCAGCCAACTCTTACGTATTTGGATTCCAATTTCTAAGTTCTACATCAGTGTTATGGGGTGGGTCCTCTTAATACCATACTGCTTTAAAACTCAAACTCAGAACACTGCTCTTCTTGCTGAAAATATCAATAATGTCCCTCAAAGAAATATCTTGATTCTGCTAGATTTTTTTCAGTGTTTGGCAGCTTTGTAAATTTTTCATAATTCATTTATTGTTTATTTTGCATTGTTCTGTTTTTAAGCATAAAAGGATGAAGTACTGTACTCAACTCTGTGTTTTATACTTCAGGGCCGTATCATGTTAAATCACAGATGCCCTATATGGCTGAATAAATGTTTACCCTTCAGAACCAGCCTAAACAAAGGAAAACAACTGTCCAAATAGTTTCTTTGCAGAATGATAACTAAAGGCTCTTTCCTGAAGTCTTAATCCTAATCTTAAATATTTGCTGTCCTAAATTAAAGAAAGTTATGTCTGCAGCCTTATTATCTGTTTCTCTTCATGCTCATCATAAATGCCAAAGGGTAATTCTTCCTAGAAAAATCAATCTTTTGTGATAACATGCAATGTGTTTTTAATTAATGAAGCTGCTTGGTGCTGGCAGACTAGAAGCATCTTATCGTCAAACGCTGGGGGAATTCATGCAGGGTCCTGTCTGTGCATGCCGAGCCCTGGAGCCAAAAAAAATTTCTCCTGTCATTAACTGCTCTGCTTAACTAGCCTACTTATTAAGAACCAAGCCATCAGTCATGCTGGATAAGCATATCAAGATATAAGAAGACGCCAAAAGCTGATGAAATACTTTGGCGAGAGCAATGACCAGTTTTGTTATAATAACTTGTGGTTCATCTCCAGTGTTCAGGGCCAAAAAAAAAAAAAAAGTCATTTGATATTGCTCAATATTCTTGGGCAAAATGTAACTGTCATCTGAATCCAGAGGAAGAAAAGAGAATTTTGTTGATTTTGTTTGTTTTCTTTTGAAGATTAAAAATGGTCTTTCAGTTGAGGAACAGTGGGAAAGACTTGAGTTAATGGCCCTAACACCTGGTAAAAGTCACCTGTTCTCTCCAAGATTCTGTTTCTTCCACTGGAAAATGAGGCTGAGAGTGCCCGTGTCATGGTGAGAATAAAGCACATGGACTAAAGCACTGAAGGCACATCATAGACTATAAGGACCAAGATGCTGTTACTCTTTCTCAATGTTATGAGTATTTTTACCCTTAACGAAAATTACACCTAAGTGAAAGCTGGAAATAAACATTTCTAAATATTCATAAAAAGAAAAATATCAAATGATTCTCACTTTTCAGATTCCCAAATTTCAGGTTTTAGTATGTAAGCCTGATCAACAAAGCCTCCTCTTTTTTACCCTGAATGTAGCCAAAACAAAATGCAGCATGAAAATCAGGGAACTTTTTGAGAATGGAGCAAAGAGGTATTCATTGTTTCAGAAAGCACTTCCTGAAAACATTTATGACCATGGAGCCAATAAAATGATGGGTTCAGAGATAAGTATACTGGAAGGAAACAAAGACCATTGCAACACATGGCAAAACACCCTGGAATCATTCTTCCTTGTATTCTTAAGCATAATTTTTTACATTAATATAAAGAGTCAAAATAAAAGTTCCCTGCTGGGTTTACACAATACCCAGCAACTGACCAATTAGAGAAAAGAGAGCCCAAGCTAATCGTTTTTAATTTTATGAATATAGTCCAGGTTGACTTATGTCTAAAATGGGATGTTTTCATAGGCATTGAATACTATTTTAATGTTGGAAAATTAAGTAGTTTCTGAATTATAAGCTAATAGACTTAATATTGAATCCAATGCAAAATCTTTAGAAAATGGTATGATAAAATAATATAACTGAAGATAATAATATAAGGATATTATTTTATAACTTAATAATAATTACATCTCAAAGGATTTATGAAGATAATTGAGATAACTAGATGAAAGAAACTTGGAAAGATGCTAAAGGTTAAGCCATACTATTCCTTCTGCTTGAAGTGTTCACTCCCCAGTCTCCATGACCACATTCTATCCATCTTTCAAAGCCCAGATGAAACACAATGTCATTCACAGAACTTCCCCTTGTTCTGTATTCTCTCTCCTTCCAGTGGGATCTCTCTTGGCATTCATCTTGCAATAGTAAACTCCATGAGGGCTGACACTTAAATATACTCCCTTATATATTCCCCAATGACTCTGTATAATAGTTACATGTGTTCAGGGTAGCCCACATGAAATGAATCTTATGACAAAAGAGTGGTATTCTTGAGACACATAGCTGGGTTTGTCTTACAAGGTAAGCAAGAGACCCACATTAATGGCCATTCAATATAGGGAAATTTGTCTTGGGGTCCCCACCAGAGGCTATTCTTCCATAATAATGAGTCAGCACACACAAATTGGTAGACCAAACAAGAACATATGGGAGGCTGATCTTTGTACTATTACGTGCTAAGTTGCCTCAGTCGTGTCCGACTCTTTGCAACCCTATGGACTATAAACCCACCATGCTTCTCTTTCAAAGGAATTCTCCAGGCAAGAATACTGGAGTGGGTTGCCATGCCCTCCTCAGTATCTCTTATATCTCCTGCACTGGCAGGCAGACTCTTTACCACTAGCACCACCTGGGAAGCCCTGATCTTTGTACTAAATAACTATTAATTGTAACTATTATTTTGTGTGGCTGTGCTTAGTCACTCAGTCATGTCCAATTCTTTGCAACCCCATGGAGTGTAGCCCTCCCAGCTCCTCTGTCCATGGAATTTTCCAGGCAAGAATACTGGAATGGGTTGCCATTTCCTACTCCAGGGATCTTCCTGACCCAGGGACCAAATCCTCATCTTTTGCATTTTCTGTATTAGCAGGCAGATTCATTATCACTCTGATACCTGGAAAGCCCCAACTATTATTCTGTAAAGTGTATTAAAGGACAATAGCTCCTAGGAAAATAGAGACTTGATAATTCAAAGTAAGCTGAAAGAGTAATGTAGATCACACAAAATACACAGCTATGAGAAAGGCACAGACTATTTCAAGTCTGTCCATCAGGTGGAAGGAAACAGGAGTTGAGATATGACAGAACTGCATGGGCCAGGTGTTGTATTTACAGTTAACTCTCTCCTAACTCCTCCTACCTATCACTCTTAGGATGCATGAGTTTTGGGTGTCACATGGTGTGCTTTTGAGACCAAAGATAACTTAATAGAGGATATTGGGGTTTTAAAAGTCAGAGGACAAATTACCCAAGAAATCTCAAGACAATATGCTTGAGTTTGTGTTCCAACTCATCATCTTAAAAATCAAACCTTCTCTTCCCATGCCAGAAGCAGCAATCCTATTATCAAAAACTGGTTGTTCATACCTAATCAGCTATTTCTATAATTCTATACAAATTACATCAAGTAACCTCCTCAATCTAATTTTCCTATATCTAAGTAAAAAGAAAGATCAAAATTCACCAAAAAAGACAATAAGGAAAATAAACTCAACCAACAATAAAAAAGCAAAATGTTTGAAATAGGTAATAATAGGTTAATAAGTAGGGGGCTTCCCAGGTGGCTCAGTGGTAAAGAATCTGCTGCCAATAAAGGAGATGCAGGTTCAACCCCTGGTTCTGGAAGATCACCTAGAGGAGAAAATGGCAACCCACTCCAGTATTCTTACCAGGAAATCCCATGGACAGAGGGGCCTAGGGAGCTACAGTCCATGGAGTTGCAGAGTCAGAGCAACTGAGCAACTNAGTTTAATTTGGAAAAATTGAAGTGAACAATAAAATAAAATAAGTAAATAAATAAAAATAAATAAAATGTTATTTGCAATGAAGATATTAAGAATTAAAACTGTGTAAGAAAATTTAAGAGCTATAGTTCTTGGAATTTAATCTGGGAGCCTTTAACCACAAACATATTAATCTGGCTACCCTAAGGCTGCGATGTGCAAAAAGTATGTAGGAGAAAGAGAGAGAAAAGAAAGAGTTGTAGGTCTGACATCTGGTTAGCTAATGCACCCCAATCTCATAGGAAAGGCACAGGGGTTTTAAGAGAATTGTTCGATGAAAACACTACCAACTTGGACTAAACTGGAATCAGCAAAATACAGCTCTTAGACTCCCTGGCTACCAGGGGTCATGTGGCAGGGGCAGAATTCTAAAAGCTCCTAAAACTCTAGGATCCAGGTGGATACACACCTTCCTCCAGCTATCTAATCAAACACTATTCAAGAGACAGCTGTGAGTAGATTAGCAGATGTGAATAAGTTCTCACATCTGCTGACCTTCGGATCAGTCAGTTCTTCAAGTGGGCCTAAATCCCATGAGCCCTTTAAAAGTGGGAGAAGAGAGGGCCATCCCTGAGATGGGTTCAGGCTGGCCTGGAAGAAAGTCATCTCCCATGCTGTGAATTGCCTGTTGAGGCCACCTGGGCAAGGATCTTCAGGTGGCCTCCAGGAGCTGAGAGCAAGCAGGAAAACTGTGAGATTATCAACTGATGGTGTCAAAGCCATTAATTTGTGATCATTTGTTTTACAGCATGAATCAGGCTAAGAAAACTACTCAGCTCCATAAACTACTCATTTCTTATGATAAAAGGACTACTCTATAGCCCAAAGGCTGGAGCCAGTGTTACTGAATCCAAGTTCATATTGTTCATGGCAAAACAGTCAGTCCCATAAATTGAGAAACAAGTAGTACGAGGAATAGCAACTCTATTTTGGAAAGCCAGGAGACTAAGATGGAGGACTAGCATCCCAAAGAAACATCTTCCCTGAATTCAGGCTTCTTTTAAATTAAAAGGAGAGGGAGTGTGGCTCGTTGTAAAATTCATGTGCTGGAATCCTTCATTCTTCCAGCTTGTCTGCCTAGGTCAGGTCAATATGTTCCTGCAAACTTCCAACAAGATAAACTTCTCTGTTCTGCAGCCTTTTATCTCTATACAAATGGGGAAAGGTTATACCTTTAAAGGCCAGAGCCTTGAGAATGGGCTTTCCTATATATCTCAGTATATGGGCAACATTCTTTTATAAAATGTTCAGAGCCAAGATGACTAAACACAGGCAACAGAGCACAAGAGTTAGAGCTAAAGGAATAAATCCAATATGGAGTAAGTTGTGTTCTGTTACACCAGGAGCCATAAAGAATTGCTGGGGGAACATACCTGGGCCCTATTCAATGGGTCTGGGCCCACATGGACCAATGCACCCGTGGCCTTAAATTCTCCACTTTTCAGCAGAAGAACCTGCTCCACTGTTGTAATTAGGGAAGAGAGGAACAGATAAACTTCACCCAAGAAACCTGATCTGACACAGGCAATATTGGGACCTCCTGGAAGACTCACAAGGGTGAATGTAACTTCGTGTGGGAGGAATGTAGTGACTCATGGCCAGAGGTCCGACCAAGGTAGTTTTAAATGTGTGTGTGAAATTCTTCTTTCCATGCTTTCCCTTGGCCCTGGGGCAGTCTTTGTAATTGCTTCATGGGGTTATGCCAGAGGTCAGTTAGAGGAGGCCCCAGCTCTCCTGACTTCTCTGGTGTTTTTTCTCTCCTCCATCCATGCAAGAGGTGCCCCACCTTCCTGGTCAGAGACAGAATAAAGACAACCTAGCTTAGCCTCAACGGAGAAGGCAATGGCACCCACTCCAGTGCTCTTGCCTGGAAAGTCCTGTGGACAGAGGAGCCTAGTGGCCTGCAGTCCATGGCGTCACTAAGAGTCTGACACGACTGAGTGACCTCACTTTCCCTTTTCACTTTCATGCATTGGAGAAGGAAATGGCAAGCCAATCCAGTGTTCTTGCCTGGAGAATCCCAGGGACGGGGGAGCCTGGTGGGCTGCCGTCTATGGGGTCACACAAAGTCAGATATGACTGAAGCGACTTAGCAGCAGCAGCAGCAGCAGCTTAGCCACAGTGGCCTTGTCCTTAGGAGCAAAATCAATGGTTGGTAGTTGTTTAAAAGAGAAATCTAAGACAGAACAATTAAACAACTGACCAGTAACCTGACAGGATTTCCAGAAAGTTATATCAATGCCATTGAAGGGGAGAATGTGCTTTTTAAAACTCCTAAATAGGATTCAAGTCGTTCATTGGAAATGGCCTAAGTATTGACAAACTTTCAGGAAGGAAAAGACTAGTTGAGATGTACTCTGGTGCAATTTTTGGGCTGGGGGTGGGGAGTAGGGTCTGGGTACCTGCCTCACAGCTCCCTTGGGGACAAGGACTCTGTTTTTTTTCCCCCTGCAATTCCTGCTCCTAGGAAATGGCAACCCACTCCAGTACTCTTGCCTGGAGAATCCCATGGATGGAGGAGCCTGGCAGGCTACAGTCCATGGGGTCGCTAAGAGTCAGACACTACTGAGCGACTTCACTTTCACTTTCACTAACACACTTGAATAGGTTTTGTTTTCTGAAACATCCAGTTTATTGATTCTTTGACTAGGAGGATTCCTTTGTGGCAAGATCCTTTGAATCTTTGGGTCTTCACATAATTTAAAAATAAAAATACTACTTCCCAGGTGGTGCTAGCGGTGAAGAAACCACCTGCCAATGCAGGGGACGTACGAGACATGGGTTTGATCCCTGGGTTGGGAAGGTCCCCTGGAGTAAGAAATGACAACCCATTCCCTTATTCTTGCCTGTAGAATCTCACAAACAAAGGAGCCTGGGGGACTACAGTCCACAGGACCACAAAGAGTCAGACACAACTGAAGTGACTTAGCACAGAAATCACAGATTTCCTTATGGGATGCCCATCCAGCAATATGCAAAGGGAGCCCCTTTCAGAGGAGAGCCCTTCCCAGACCCCCAGAACACATGCACACACACCCCAGGTATACTTGCAAGAACTCAGGGGCCCCCGCTCTAACTTTTCCAGAAGAGACAGGTGTGCGGGGGAACAGCTGAGGGGTGGCAAATGATGGTGTCTGCTCAAAGATCAAGAAATTCTCAGCAGTGCACACCCTCTCCCTCTCCAAAGGGACAGCTCTCATGGTTTGCCACAGAGGCAGAAGGAAAAAAGATTCAAGGAGTCAAGATTTTCAAATAAGCATTCTTTGAACTCTACAATGGGCAAGTATGTGCTCCTGTATGGTCTGATGGTTCTGTGGGGTGACCAGCACTCCGTGTTCATCTCAGGAGAGTTTGGTAAGCAACATCCAACCCTGCCAAGCTAGGAGAGCAGACCATGGCAGACTCCCCAACAGAGAACATGCAGAGCCAGGAGTCTGTGCTAAAAGAGCAACCGACCCAGACCAAGCTCCTCAGAAGCTAACTGAATCATATCACAAAGTGATATCTCACCAGGATGCTCTACATTTCATGGAAAGTCATATGTAATTTTTATAAAATGAAAAAAAAAAACCACTAAACCCCAATTATGTTTATATGGACATTTTCAGAACTGCTAGAATGTGAGAAGTCATCCCACGATCAATGTGTATGTAAGATGTTAAATCCATGTATCTAAGAAATTAAATGACCACAATATCCTGCGCAACCTCAAAGCTTTGATGAATTCTTGGCAGTTAGCAAATGCCCAAGGTGGAAAGCACACAAATATTTGTATTTTTCCTGAACTCATGAGTAATAAAACAATTACTTTTTCCTGTCATAGCAGTCTTTGTTTCTTATTCCTCATAGCAAGTACTGCCATCTCTCACACACTAGGCTCTCCTTCCACTCTCATCTTGTAGCTGTGTGACTTGAGGCAATTCACCTTACCCTTTCCGGTCTGTCTTCTCTGATAAATAAACAAGTTGACCATGAACCCAAGGGGTAATCAGTTAAGTAAATGTGAAAGAGCTCTATCCTCAACAGTTACCACAAAATGTACCCAAATGCCCTCAGCAGATAGTCTGAGCTCTGTGTGTGTTGGACTTCCTTTGTCCTTCTCTCAACATAATCTATTATTTTTAAAAAATGATTAACCCTCCTTGTATTAATGGATGAACTCACTCAGGTTTTTCCTTTTCACCTCCAGTAATTAACCCTCTTTCTGACTCATCCCTGACATGTCTGGGCCAGCAAAGTGTTGCCAGTGGATCCCACAAGGCAGGAGAAGGGCAGTGAAGTGGATCTTGAGAACCTGCTGGTTCAAAAAGGACCGCCTCCAGCCACAGCTGGTTTCTGACCTCAAGATTAGACCTTGACAGTGACTTCCTGGCTGACTTCCTCCTTCCTGCAGACAATACCCACTCTCTACTGGTTACTGCTGTTCTGGTCAAGTTCCACGTGCTTCTTCTGTTGCATACCTGTTATTCAGACTGCCACAGGTCACACTGAGTGGCATGAAGACCCTGCAGGCAGCACCATGCTGGACCTCCCTGGCCCCACCAATCATCGATGTTTCCAAGTCAAGTCATTTTAGCCCCAATGGTGAAGCCTGTTTCAGTTTTCAGTGCCATTTCTCATCTTAGAGTTTTATGGTTTTCTGTGTTTTCATTTCTCTGGCCCTTTTAACTACTTATATATTTCATGTATATTTATATTATAAAGCTTGTATAAAATTAAGAAAAATATTAAGATTAGAGTATTAAAGTATAATTTAATAAGTTATCATAATAACTTATGCAAGTTGTGTCATCAGCATATCTTTTCAGGCTTCATATGAAAAAATATTAATGAAGAAAACTTGCAAAATGTAATGGGTAAGGGAATTCTGTGTAAATTTTCCTTAATGCCCAGAGATAATTCATGTTTAAACATGCATCTATGTCATAAAATATTTTTAGAAAGCAATCATTGTACAAATTTCCATTGTTATAATTGTGCATCACCACACACTGGAGGATTAACCAAACATCTCTCCACAAAGTTAATTATGGGAAAGTTAAATTGCATGCAATTTGTATACTCAATATTAAAAATAAAGATTAACTGAAAGTAACAAGACATGGAGAAGATGCCTTGATTATAGAGCATCTATTCTTAAAAGCATAGGAAATTTGACTCTGTCCATGTGAATTTGCACAGTAGAAATTCTGTATCTTGGCTGCAATGTGTTGAGTGCCAGTCAACTCATTAACAAGCTTCATTAAGTGGTTAATTAACCCTAGTAGAATATTAGTTTCAGTTTGCAACAACTTCTATATAGTAGATGTCTATTCATTGCCCTTACATCAATGAAAATGTACTGAACTGTGCATCTTTGGTCCATGATAATTCATCAAGAATGTTTGTGTGAGTCATTGACCCAATGAAGGGAACTTTATACATGGCACCTCATAATTTAAGATTTACTTGCCCTGGATTTAGTAAATGTGCAGCCAAGTAATAATGTCTATTTAGTTAGAATCAGGAGAAATATGACCAAACAAATATCTGTTCAAAATTGCTATTGCCTTGACCATCTTCAGAGCTGCTGCAGGATTGTGAGCAGCACCAGTTAAGTGAGTGGTGTGGACATGTTTTCACATTCTGCCTCAGAAAAGACGTATTCAGGTGAAAGTTGAAGTAAAAATAAAGACTACAACTTTGTCTTGGACCTAACAGAAGGAGAAGATATTAAGAAGAGGTGGAAAGAATACATGGAAGAACTATACAAAAAAGATCCTCATGACCCAGATAATCACGACAGTGTGATCACTCACCTAGAGTCAGACATCCTGGAATGCAAAGTGAAGTGGGCCTTAGGAAACATCATTACAAACAAAGCTAGTGGAGGTGATAGAATTCCAATTGAGTTATTTCTCTTTTTTTTTTCTTAGTTTTTTTTTTAAATATGAATTTATTTAAGTGGAGGCTAATTACTTTACAATATTGTATTGGTTTTGCCATACATCAACATGAATCCACCACAGGTATATCCACCACAGGATGTTCCCCATCCTGAAGCCCCCTCCCTCCTCCCTCCCTGTATCATCCCTCAGGGTCGTCTCAGTGTACCAGCCCCAAGCATCCAGTATCACGCATTGAACCTGGATTGGCGATTTGTTTCATATATGATATTATACATGTTTCAATGCCATTCTCCCAAATCATCCCACCCTCGCCCTCTCCCACAGAGTCCAAAAGATTGTTTTATATATCTGAGTCTCTTTTGCTGTGTCGCATACAGGGTTATCGTTACCATCTTTCTAAATTCCATATATATGCGTTAGTATACTGTATTGGTGTTTTACTTTCTGGCTTACTTCACTCTGTAGAATAGGCTCCAGTTTCATCCACCTCATTAGAACTGATTCAAATGTATTCTTTTTAATGGTTGAGTAATACTCCATTGTGTATATGTACCACAGCTTTCTTATCCATTCATCTGATGATGGACATCTAGGTTGCTTCTGTGTCCTGGCTATTACAAACAGTGCTGCAATGAAGATGATGCTGTGAAAGTGCTGCACTCAATATGCCAGCAAATTTGGAAAACTCAGCAATGGCCACAGGACTGGAAAAGGTCAGTTTTCATTCCAGTCCCAAAAAAGGCAATGCCAAAGAATGTTCAAACTGCTGCACAATTGCACTCATCTCAAATGCTAGCAAAGTAATGCTCAAAATTCTCAAAGCCCGGCTTAAACAGTATGTGAACCGTGAACTTCCAGATGTTCAAGCTGGATTTAGGAAAGGCAGGGGAATCAGAGATCAAATGTCAACATCCACTGGATCATCAAAAAAGCAAGAGTTCCAGAAAAACCTCTCCTTCTGCTTTATTGACTATGCCAAAGCCTCTGACTGTGTGGATCACCACAAACTGTGGAAATTCTGAAAGAGATGGGAATACCAGACCACCTGACCTGCCTCCTGAGAAATCTGTCTGCAGGTCAAGAAGCAACAGTTAGAACTGGATGTGGAACAGCAGACTGGTTCCAAATCGGGAAAGGAGTAGGTCAAGGCTGTATATTGTCACCCTGCTTATTCAACTTATATGCAGAGTACATCATGAGAAATGCTGAACTAGATGAAGCACAAGCTGGAATCAAGATTGCCGGGAGAAATATCAATAACTTCAGATATGCAGATGACACCACCCTTATGGCAGAAAGTGAAGAACTAAAGAGCCTCTTGATAAAAGTGAAAGAGGAGAGTAGAAAAGTTGGCTTAAAACTCAACATTCAGAAAATAAAGATCATGGCATCCGGTTCCATCACTTCATAGCAAATAGATGGGGAAACAGTGGAAACAGTGAGAGACTTTATTTTGGGGGGCTCCAAAATCACTGCAGATGGTGACTGCAGCCATGAAATGAAAAGATGCTTACTCCTTGGAAGAAAAGTTATAACCAAGCTAGACAGCATATTGCAAAGCAGAGACATTACTTTGCCAACAAAGGCCCATGTAGTCAAAGCTATGGTTTTTTCAGTAGTCATATAAGGATGTGAGTTTTGGACCATAAAGAAAACTGAGTGCTGAAGAATTGATGCTTTTGAACTGTGGTGTTGGAGAAGACTCTTGAGAATCCCTTGGACTGCAAGGAGATCCAACCCGTTCATCTTAAAGAAAATCAGTCCTGAATATTCACTGCAAGGACTGATGCTGAAGTTGAAACTCCAATACTTTGGCCACCTGATGCGAAGAACTGACTCATTGGAAAAGACCCTGATGCTGGGAAAGATTGAAGGCCAAAAGAGAAGGGGTAACAGACGATGAGATGAGATAGCATCACCATCTCAGTGGACATGAGTTTGAGTAAACTCCGGGAGTTGATGATGGACAGGGAGGCCTGGCGTGCTGCAGTCCATGGGGTTGCAAAGAGTTGGACATGACTGAGTGACTGAACTGAACTGAACTGACACCTTTGTCAAGATTCACAGCACCGTGTGGAATGGAAGCAGCCACACGGAGATTAAGAGCCATGGAGTTATACGTTGACATCAGAGAGGAGTATTTGATGGGTGTGGAAGTAGAGCACATAGTGACCACCTTGTTGCATGCAGAGGGGCTCAGTTGCTAGCACAAGCTCCACAATGAATCAACTGCCCTTCACACAAAGTATTTTTTTAGAAACACCCTGTACAAATGCCATTCTCAGGGAAGGACTCAGATTCCACACAAAACAGTCCAGCCAGTGTTTCCAGGCTAGATTCTGAGCTGCTGTGTCAGGAACCACCTTTGTCTGTGGGAGGCTTGGGATGAATGAAGGTGCCTGAGATGAAAACAAAAGGTTTATTTACCCAGAAATCTGAAAAAGACAGGACTAGTAGAGGGACGGACACTCCTCCTCCTGCCTTACTCAGCCCGGCTCCACGGTTCTCTCCCTCATCACTGTCCTATCTTAGGGAAATGAGTGACAGGGAGGCGCCAGCCTCCTAGGCTGGTAATGATTCTGACACCAATTCTGACATGTATGGTTTTCTCCATACCAGGAAATTCTGTGAAACCAGCTGGAGGTCCTATAATTCAATGAACTCAGCCTGACACTGGACCTGGAGACAGATTCCACAGGATAAGGGCTTAGTCTGACTAGACTGCCCCTCACTTCCTTCCATTTCCAGTCTCAAGTTCAGGTTTTCACCTGTGATTCTGACAAACTTGTTTAGATGGAAATTTCCCATGACTCTTCATTAGGTTTCTTTAATTTGCTAGACTGGCTCACAGAGATCCGAGAAGCATCTCATACTAGATGACCAATTTATTACAACTCATACACAGTCAGATGGGAGAGATACATAGGGCAAGATGAGGGGAAAGGACAGAGTTTCTATGCCCCCTCCAGGATGTCACTCTTCCCAAATTTTCATGTGTTCACCAACCTGGAAGTTCTCTCTACTCCATTATTTTGAGGTTTTATGGTAGCTTCATTACTTAGAGATGCTTGATTAAATCATCAGTCATTGGTGATTGACTCATCACTCCCTAGGAAGTCAGGGGATTGGACTAAAATATTCAAGCCTCTAATCACCTGGTTTGGACCTCTGGCAACCTGCCTTTATCCCCAGGTGGAGTCCAAAAGCCACCTAAGTAACACAACAATAGACACCTTTGCCCAGCTAGCTCAGTCAGTAGAGCATGGGACTCTTAATCCCAGGGTCGTGGGTTCGAGCCCCACATTGGGCGCAGTTAGCATTGGGCTTCCCTTCTGAGTCAGCTGGTAAAGAATCTCCCTACAATGTGGAAGACCTGGGTTCAATCCCCAGATTGGGAAGATCCCCTGGAGAAGGGAAAGGCTACCTACTCCACTGTTCTGGCCCAGAGAATTCCATGGACTGTATAGTTCAGGGGATCACAAAGAGTTGGACGTGACTTTCACTTTCAGACACATTTATGCTCTCACCATTTTGGAAATTCCAAGTGTTTTAGAAGCTTTGTAGCAAAAACAGGGATGAAGACTAAATGTGTGCTTCTTATGGCAAATCACCATGTCACAGGAGGGCAGCAATCAATCCCTCTATGGACGACAATACATGTATACCTTGGTCACCTCCAACAAAGCCAAATTAGAATGGCTTCCAGATAATTTTCCTGAAGTCAGAGGCCCCTATAAAAACCATCTCCTCCTTGGGTAGAGCTCATCTGGGGCAATGGTTGGTTAGCATCTGCTATGCCCCTACCCAGCAGGGATAGGATGGTGTGGTGGAGAGAAGGGACAGAGTTCAACAGTCAGACTGCTCAGTTTGACATCTTCCAAAGAAGGTGGCCAGCTTGGAGTACCTGGTCAAATCTCACCTGGGGGAGTCAAGCTGCCAAAGAGAGAATGACAGTGTAAAGAGGTGGGTGGGGGGAGGGAGAGGTATTCACAGTGAGATGATGATGAGAGCTGCATGGAGTGAAGGAAGCCAGTAAGAGACTGCAATTCTTTGAAACAAAGTTAGAAAAAGTAAGAAAGCTAACACATATTTAATTTCATATTAAACATCACTCATTTTATGCCTGTGTAAGAATAGACTAGTATGTACATCTATATTATGCATTCATGACATGCTTTATCTTTAAATTTTTAGATATTTCTGGGCTACATGGTTTGTGAGATTTCTTTGGAATTATAAATCTCCAAAAGTTTTTCCAATATATTTGCTGAAAAAAAAAATCTATGTATAAGTGGACCCCAGCAGTTCAAATCCATATTGTTCAAGAGTCAACTATGTATAGAAAAAAACATAGTTTCATAATTTATGCTCAGAGGAAGCAAATAACCTCTTTGTTCTCTTTGGTTTCATTGAATTAAAACTAGATAATGGATGACACTGTAATGTCATCCTTGCAATGTCAGGTTTGGGCACATCTGTGTATGTGATTTTTCATGAAAAGAAGGAACTTTTCAGAGTAACACCTACCTCAAATGGGCCATGTCTTCTGGGAGTTAAAGAACAAGTGTGGAATTCTTTCCTGAAGAGACTTTGATTCTGGTACAATTTCATCTTTTGCCATGTAGTGTCATTGTACCTTACACACTGTACCAGGTGTGACCAAATAGTATTAATGGACTACTTGCTCATTGTAATATTGAAATTATCCCTGGTTTTGTCCCTACGTTCAATATCCCATCTCCAATTAGACTGTGACTGTGAAATTTCTTTTTCCAAAAACATTATTTTTCCAGCTTTATTGATACATAATTGACATATACCATTGAGCAAGTTTAAGGATTTAATCCATTTACATCTTATAAAATGGTTACCATCATAGCATTAGATAACACCTCCAGCCTATCACACTGCCACTTCTTTTTTGTGGTGAGAACATCCAGAGTATATGATACAGTATTGTTAGCTATAACCACCATGCTAAGTGTACATTAGATCCTCAGAACTTACTCATCTTATACCTGAAATTTTGTACTTTTTAACGAACATCACTTTTTGCCTACTCCTCAGCCCCTGGCAACCAACCACTCTGCTCTGTCTCCCAGAGTATGACTTTTTTATCATATGATAATATTTGCCTGTCTGATATTTCATTTCATGTAATGCCCTCCAGGTTCATCCAAGTTGTCACAAATAGCAGGATTTCCTACTTTATCATGGTTGTGGCCTTTCTGGAACAGGAATAGATCTTTTCTTCTTTGTGTCTCCCAAGCCTGGGTCAAGCCCAGCACATGAATGTGCTCTTTAACTATTTGCAGAGCTTAACCAAACAAAAATGAAGAATTAAATGTCAGACTTTGTGTTATCACCTCGTTTTAATTCTCATCAAACTTCATGTAGAAGGCATTGTTAGCCACAATGTACAGACTAAATGCTTCTTCTATACTTTGCTGAATGTGGTGATCATGACATATTAGAAGCTGAGTTGTTTCCCCACAAATTCAGATGTTGAAACCCTAACCCCAGAACCTCAGAATGTGACTCTATTTGGAGTCATATTCAAGAGATTGTGATCTTTAAATCTGGAGATTGGGACCTTTAAATAGGTGGTATTAGGGCCTTAGCGTGAACCCTAAGCTGATCTAACTGGTTTTCTTATAAGAAGACATTTGGACACACACAGAGGTACCAGGGATGTGTAAACAGAGAGGCCAAGTGAGGAGACAGGGAGAAGATGATCCTTTACACACCAAGGAGAGAGATCTCAGGAGAAACCAGCTCTGCCCACACCTTGATCTTTATTTCCAGCCTCCAGGACTCAGGGAAAATAAATATCTGTTGTTTGAGCCTCTAGAATTATGAGAAAATTAATTTCAGTTGGTTAAGCCATCTAGTCTGTGGCATTTTGTTTGCACAGCCTGCAAACGAAAACAGTATGAAGTGAGGAGGAATGGGTGAAGCTATGAAGAAAATGTGGGTAGTGAGGCATATGCATAATAAAAGGGAAAGAAGATGAGTTTGTTTCATAGCTCCTTCCTGTACTCTCTGTGAAACTTTTGAAGAGCCACATTTTCTTAGCCACATCTTACTATTCCCAATAGTTGCAACTCCTCTCTCATCTCAGCTTCAAGCAAACCATTCTCTGATCACCATTTCAAAATTTCCAGCTTATTTCCTCCAGTTCTCCACTTCCAGTAATCTTCCCCATTACCCATGAATTCTACAACTCATGCTCCTCACTTCTTTTATGTCTAACCTCTCTTTTTCCTGCATAGTTCTCTGGTAAGTCACGGAAATCAAGAACTTGGCTACACCCTTAACTTCCCCACTTTTCTTGCTTCATGTACTCATTTGGCAAAATTGAAGGGTGGTTAAATCCATTTGAATGAATGTGGCTGGAAAAAATACATAAGATGCTGATAATGACTACAGACAAAAATAAAATGGGGAAGAAAGTAGAAAGAGCTGGTGGTCATTGTGGAGCATTGTGGTTATCTGCTGTGTTTAAATCTGATTCCCTCAACCAGAACAGAAGGTACATGAGAAAATGGTTGCTGACGATTCCATTCACTGCTGTTTCCCTAATATATCACTAACTTACATTTATAAGACGTTGCACCAGCGATAGCAGGACACACATTCTTTTTGAGGGCACATGGAACTTTTACCATATAGACTATGTTCTGAACCACACAGTATATGTCAGCAAATTTAAAAGCATTAAAGACATATAATGTATGCTTTCTGAATGAAATGAAATGAAATTAGAAATCAATATCTAAAAGATGTTTGAAAATTCCCCATGTATCTAGGTATTACATAACAGACTCATTATTAACCTTCAGATCAAAGAAAGAATCAAAAGGAAAATTGTAAAACATCATAGTCTGAATGAAAATGAAAACAAAATATTGAAAGTTGTGAAATGTCATTATTGAAATAAATAGAATTTACAACACTAAAAGCCAGTATGATAAAAAAAAATATTATAAATAAATTACCTCAGCNCTCAAGTAACATGAAAAATAGAAGAACAGTAGAGAAAATCTATAAAACCAAGAGCTGGTTTGTTGAAAAACTTAAATTGATCAGCCTTTCTCTAGAATGATCAAGAAAAATCTCAACAAGACACATATTACCAATATCAAGATGAAAGAGGTGACATCATACAGGTTGTACAGATATTATCAGGATATTAGGTAAGGTTGGAGAAGGCAATGGCACCCTGCTCCAGTACTCTTGCCTGGAACATCCCATGGACAGAGGAGCCTGGTAGGCTGAAGTCCATGGGGTCACTAAGAGTCGGATAGGACTGAGTGACTTCACTGTCATGCATTGGAGAAGGAAATGGCAACCCACTCCAGTGTTCTTGCCTGGAGAATCCCAGGGACGGCAGAGCCTGATGGGCTGCCATCTATGGGGTTGCACAGAGTCAGACACGACTGAAGCAACTTAGCAGAAGCAGTAGCAGGTAAGGTTATAAGCAACTTTATTGCAGTTGCTTATATATCAACAGTTTAGAAGAAATTGATAAATTTCTTGAAAGATACAAACTACCAAAGCTTTTGTTTAATGAGTGAAGGCCTGCTGATGCAGCTGGTGCTGAGCGGGGCATGAGAACCCTCCTCAGATTTTATGCTCTTTATGCCTCAGATGAACCGCAAGTTGACTTGTGGTTTCACCCCAGAAAGTTGACATTAGCTTTTCTAAAGGGAAAGTCAAACTTGAAACTTCACAAGCAGTGCTTTCTTGGCCTTTCTGAGACAGGAAGCCATCCAAGCATTGCTGTGTGCCAAAGAATGGAGTTGTCCGAGGCTCGGATGGGGCTCAAAGAGATACAAAGTTATGCTGAAGAATTTTATCTAAACTTGTTATAAGTAGCTTTATAAATGTAGCAAAATGGCAG
The DNA here is from genome assembly GCA_006410935.1 of Redunca redunca. Lineage (NCBI taxonomy): Eukaryota > Metazoa > Chordata > Mammalia > Artiodactyla > Bovidae > Redunca > Redunca redunca. The sequence goes on along the minus strand of SJYQ01000327.1, from coordinate 358,093 downwards.
TGCAAGAGCATTCAAACATGATAAGGAATAATGAGGGATGGAAAAAAGGGCAGCTTGCTTGAATTTAGGCACCATTTGTCCCCCAAGGTCTAGGGTTATCTGGAGGCAAAGTTTGAATTCTTTGTTTCCTTCTGTTGGGCTCATTTTCTCAAGGCTAATTAAAAGAGTTGCTTGGCAGCTTCCATGTTGTTCACAAAACTTGCCATTCACAGCTCTTTTTTTTTTTTTTTTAGTGTATGTCTCAGCTATACCTCCATTTACATAACAGAGACAACTTTCCAAGAAATGCTGGATAACATGTGCATGCATGCTCAGTCGTGTCTGATTCTTTGTGACCCCCATGGACCATAGCCTGAGAGGCTCCTCTGTCAATGGGATTACCCAGACAAGAATACTGCAATGTGTTGCCATTTCTTCCTTCAGGGGATCTTCCAAACCCAGGGATCAAACCTGTGTCTCCTGCATTGGCGGGCAGATTCTTTACCTCTTGAGCCACTGGGAAGCCCCTCTTTCTTTCTTCAATTATCTTTAAAATCTGTACTTCAACCTCTATCATAGACATCAGAGATAAAATGGGATATGAGATTTGAAGCCACAGATAATATTACTACCATGTTGCTTTCTGGCTTGTTTTTAAGGAACAAAAAGAATATTTTAATTTTAAGGGGACAAGGTGGCTGATTTTCATGATTTGTTTCTAATTCTCTTTGATATTGCCTTTTATAGTAAAGAGGTTTCCTTTCCTGACATCATTTCTGATGTTTTACTCCTTGTTCTGTTGTTGTTTTTCAGTTGCTAAGTCGTGACCAACTCTTTGTGACCCCATGGACTACAGTATGCCAGGCTTCCCTGTCCTTCACTATCTCCCTGAGTTTGCTCAAACTCATGTCCACTGAGTCAGTGAAGCCATTCAACTATCTCTTCCTCTGTCTCCCCTTCTCCTCTTGCTCTCAATCTTTCCCAGCATCAGGGTCTTTTCCAATGAGTCAGCTCTTTGCATCACATGACCAAAGTATTAATTTCCTTTAGGACTGACTGATTTGATCTCCTTGCAGCCCAAGGGACTCTCAAGATTCTTCTCCAGCATCACAGTTTTAAAGTGTCAATTCTTTGGTGTTCAGCCTTCTTTATGGTCCAACTCTCCCATTCATACATGACACCTGGAAAACCCATGGCTTACTTGATGCACACAAATGAAGGTTTGGAGAAGGACTGCAATGGGGGCTACAAATCAGGACCTTTAATAAAATGTCATGCTATCTTTTCTTGCATGAGGTTATGCCCTCTCTTAGCAGTTCTTTAGATGTGCACTGATAGTGCCTTAAATATTAATTCTTACAAATCACATCATATAAAATGTCTTATAATAATTTGATTTATATGCTCATCTTCATTCTTTTATTGACAGTCCATGTTTTTGTTTTCAGTAAATTGCTATTTTTTTGGTCCACTGTCTATTTTTTCTATTGGGTGGTTTGTCTTTTTCTTATTTATTTATAGATAGATGATCAATAAACAGGTGAATAAAGGATAGATAGATGACATATAAATAAGAATCACATTTTGGCTATATATGTTACAAATATCTTCTCATTTTTCGCTTTTGTTCACAAGCAGATGTTTTTAATTTCAGTGGAGTGGACTCCATCAATCACTTCCTTTGTGATTAGTGTTTTGTATGTGTGTATACTTTAAGTAATCCTTCTTAACCCTAAGATCAGAATGATTTTCATCTACATTGCTTTTACCAGTTTAAAGCTTTGCTTTTGACACTTAAATCATTAATCCATCTGGACTTAATTTTTCTATAGTGGGAGGTAGACATCTATTTCATAAATTCCATGTAGAAATACATTTTCTAAGCTCTGTATATTATATAATCCCTTCTTTAAGCAATGGCCTCCCATGACACTGTCATCATTTATCAAAATTCCATGTAGTCTTTGGTCTATTTCTATTACTTTGATTTGTTAATTAATTTGCTATCTTCTTGCAAAATCAAAATAATAATTGCTATAGTATAATAATTACATAAACTTGGATAGTAACTGCCTTTGTTTCTTTATAGATTGGGAACCCTTTGAAGATAGAAAATGTGCCTCATTCATCTCTGTCTCCCCAAGAAGAATTTGTTATCTGACATATAAAATGCTCTCAGTAAATATCTTTCTGGCAATTTTAATATGAGATACTTTTCCCATCAAGATATGGAATCTACATTCTCTCTCCTTGAACTCGGGAGAGCATGTTGTTATTTGACCTCTGGAATAGAGTAGATATGATATTGTACAACTTTTGAGCCTTAAGGTCAGGAAGCTTCTTCCTCATTTGCTGAAAATCTTGCCCTTGGAGCCCTGGACCATCATGTAAGGAGTCTAACCTCCCCAAGACAACCAAGCCTGAAGTCAAAGCCACAGGAGAAGAGGTGAGTAGGAATTCCTGTCCAAGCTTTTAAGTTATCCCATCCCTCATGCCAGGAGATTGAGAGAAGAATTCTCCAAGGAATTCTAGCTCCAGACACTTGAGTCGCCCTGAGCAGTACAGTCCTCCCTGCTGAGGCTCCAGGCATTGTGTATAAGGTGAGCCAATGACACTATGCTGTATGCAATTTCCTGATGTACTGAGCCCGGGATTCTAACAAAAGGTTGTTGTTTTGCACCAGTAAGGGTTGGAGCTGTTAACTCTGCTGCCATAGATAGCTGGGATGTGTGTTAAATGTGAGGGAAGATCACTTGTAGACAGAAGCATGGACAACAGAAAGGCTCTGGGACTCAGCAGTCCACGGACCCCAGGAGTATTTCTGCCACCTGACTGCACATCCTCTCACTTTACTGGTCTCAGTGTCCCTTCTGTAAAACCAATATGTTACATTCAGTAACTTAAAAATTTCCTTCCAGTTCTATTGTCTCTACTTGTAAACCAGTCCAATCTGATAACCATGTTGTTTAAAGCCAGAATAGGCCTAAAAATTCACCTCAGAACTCTCATTTCTAGGATTGCCAAATGGATGTATGCTAGTGGTTACTATTAATGCATTTTATTTACCGGATATATAACATTCACAACCCAAATTTCCTAATAAAAATGATTTGTCATACATAAGGTATTCTCTTACCACATTTAAAAAGATTAGAGATGGTACATGTCTACTAGATGGAAATTAAAAGAAAACACAGAAGAGGTAACATACACAAAAATGTACATTCACATAATTAATTTGATAACAATTGGTTATTGTTAATGATTATTATCCATAATTTCCACAATGATTATTTAATTTAGTTCTCAGTTATCAAGAAGCAAAGGCTAACATCATGGGTTACTGAACTTCTTTGATAAAATTTAGCAGGTAAACCTCTGAACAAAGATTAAAGACACCCCAATAATGTATTGTAAGAGTCATGTAGTGATAAAAAGCAACGAAGCTTGCAAAACCTAGATATAAGGTCTCAGTAATACTGACAACACCCTATCAGTTAGATATCACAGCACTGCCATTTTACAGATTTAAAAAAGAAAAAAGAAAAAAAAAAAACTGAAGCTAAGGGAGACAAATGACGGTTGCTTAAAATTTTACACCTCCCAAATGCTAGAACAAAGACTCAAATGTAGATTCATGAGCTTAAAACCAACCTCTTTCCACCATGGTTATACTAAATCCCAAGTTGAATTTACATTTAAGACCTTACGCCAGCACATGAGCCAGCCTGTGTCCAGTGTCTCTGATGGCAATTGTGCAAAAATGCAGAGATGTGACTGTTCTTTCTATTAACTTCCAAAAAACCCTCAAGTTACAAATACAATAAAACATTCACAAAAATGATGCAAGTGTGCTATTTATGTCAGGAGAATGAGGGAGGCTAAGCTAATGAAATTCAAAATTTATAAAAAATATGCCCCACAACACAAGAAAGAATAGATGACTGGCCTGCCCCTGCCCTTATCTTTCTCAAATATCAGCCGCCTCAACCAGGTCTCTGATAAGAACTGGAAAGCAAACAGTTCAAAATTGGTCTTACTTGGCAAGTTGTAGGAATAAACACCATTAAATAAATTTATTGTGAGTCATTGCAACATGCTGTAACCTGGATGTGCAATAGCACAAGTGTTGTGTGGTCCAGTAATCTTGGTAAGTGTTTTCATGAGAAAAGGACAGGTACTTTTCACTTGGATCTCATAAGATATTGTTAATGTTCATAAGTTTTAACTGCAATAAATATTACGGTTTGAATTATTTTAAAATTCCTTTAAATACTGTATATAAAGATGATCTTCACCTGCAGCTCTTTCATAAGACCCATTCCTGATGCTCAGCATAATCTGAATGAAGCCAAAGTGCCCTAGTCTCCTCTGTCATCATCTCCCACCAATAAAGTCCTCAAATGCTGGACTTCTGTCCCCTTTGGTGAATTCCCTGTACATATAGAAGAATTGTTTTAACCTCAAAAACATGCAGGCAATTTGACTTTATGTGAATTCCCAATTCTTTCAGGCCTTTTTAATTTGTGTGACTTTTAGTAAATGCCCACTGGTGGCTCAACATCCTCGTAAATTAAAATCACCCACAAATTATTTTTAAAAAAAAGCATAACAACAAAAAATTTCCCTCTTGAAGACTGGAAAAAAAATATGCTAAGAGAGATTTTGAAAGGCCCTGGATCTACTAGAAAGTAAATTTAGAAGAGATTATCCTTTTAATAGTTTGCCTTGATTTAAAATTTTATTTTTAGTATGCAAGTAATTCACATGCATCCCTTTGTTCTAAGTATTTTAACAGGCTTTGTAGGAATCATGAAAAATCTTGGGCTCATCCCTGTATTTGCATCTTTTTGAAACTTATTGCCTTTGCCTGGAATACTCCATCCCCCCTTGCCCATCAGGAATCAGCTTTAGATAGCCCAATTTTTACCTTCTTTTAGAAATCTTCCCCAATCTCCTCAGATAGAATTGGGGGTCTTACAAGCTTATAAGGCAGCTGTGATTTTGTATTAGCAATCTGGACTTTTCATTTCATTCAACAAATAGTCTTTAAAAAAAAATTTTCTGTATTGTTTGCCTGTTATGTACCAGGCTTCACTCTAAGCCTAGGGTGATGATGTTAAGGGAGACTCCCCAGTCTGATGGAGATTACACTGAAGTCCAATACACAAATAAACATGTTAATAATATGTCAATAAACATGTTAATAATATGATAGCACATGCACACAAGAAGAAGGAAAAGTGGGCAGGAATATAGACTCAGAGAGTTCTGGGGTAGGGCCCTGTGAAGTGATGTTTGAGCAGAAGCCTAAGTGACTCTCAAGAAAACATTGTTCCAGGAAGAGCAGGAGCAAATGCAGAGCTTGTAGGTACGGGGCCTGTTTGAGGCCAACAGGGCTGGAGCTTAATGAGTGAGGGGAAAAATAGGAAAAGGGGATTTGTGGTATGGACCTAGGGTCTCATCATATAGAGTCCTACAGAGCATGGTCAGCACTTTGAATTTTCTCCCAAGCCATTAAAAAGTGTTGAGTAAGGGATGACATCATCTAATTTATGTTTCAAAAGCATCTATATGGGGTGACTGTAACAAACATAAAGTTAAATGAAAGAAAGCAGCCACAAGAGCACATATTGCATCATTTCATTTAAGGACAAGTTAAGACCACACTAATCTATCCAATTAGGGTACAAGATACCAGTGACTGGAAGGAAGACAGTGACTGGAAGACTTAGGGGTATCCTGCTTCTTCATGAGAACTATTAATAATTACACAAATATATTATATTTGTCAATATTTGGCTAGCTGATATTTATGTGAATTACTCTTAATACATATTATACCTTATAGGATAAAAATTAAAAAGGGAAAAATAAAAAAAAGAAGCTAAATAACAGTAAATCTAGTAAAGGTGAATGAACTATCTACCCACTGACAAGCTTTCTGTTTTCAATGAAACTTGTTTTATAATGATTAAACCCAAGGCATAATATCAGTACTCAGCTATTCAGACCTGACTTTTGGATTGTTGCTTGAATTGATGAATTATGTCCTGTGAAGAAAAAAAGTGACCCTTACAATTCCAAAATAAAAGAACTCTCTGAACAAACAAACAAAAAAAGCAAAGCATCCATATGGCTATAGCCACTCAGTAACTGACACATTCATCATTGCAGCAACTCCATCTGCTTAATTCACTCTTTTTAATTATTTTTAAATTAAATTATTATATTTAAATTATCCTCATTTGGAATATAAAACACTTGGCTACTGAGGACAAAAACCTAAAAATCTAAGTGGGAGCACTCTTAAAGGCAGACACAAGTTAGAAGAGATTTTTGGCAGTCAAGCAAGACAATGGTTATGATTAGATGGGGTGGGGTAGTGGCCCCATGGAATGCACAGACACTGTGCTGAAAGCCCTGGCAGACCAATGGTGGTGGAGCAGGAATGCAACCCCATTTTCACTTATATAATCCCCAGTTGAAACAAATGACCATTCTCCACTTGCCCAATGAAGAGAAAGGTATGCCTTATTTAGAAGAATATATTGTCTGTAGACCTTAACTTTTTCAAATGCATAATAAATGCCATTTTAAAAATAATGATTTACTTTGAAATACAGAAACATAACCTGCTGCTGCTAAGTCGCTTTAGTCGTGTCTGACTCTGTGTGACCCTATAGATGGCAGCCCACCAGGCTCTGCCATCCCTGGGATTCTCCAGGCAAGAACACTGGAGTGGGTTGCCATTTCCTTCTCCAATTCACGAAAGTGAAAAGTGAAAGTGAAGTTACTCAGTCGTTTCTAACTCCTAGTGACTCCATGGACTGCAGCCCACTAGGCTCCTCTGCCCATGGGGTTTTCCAGGCAAGAGTACTGGAGTGGGGTGCCATTGCCTTCTCTGACACATAACCTACAGCTGAGGAAGAAACAGATGATACTAACAGGCTACCCAGATTTTGTAGTTAGCTGGCAAATGTTTCAAAATAATTATCCTTAATGTGTCTAAGAAAATAGAGAAAGTGATAGGCAAAATTAGTGGAAAATGGAAAATTTGAATTTAAAATTGCAATCTATAAAATAATCAAATGATTATTTTAGGAAAGAAAAAATGCAACATCTGAAACAAAGAACTTAAAAGAGACTTAACAGCATAAAGGTACAACAGAAACACAATTATTTCTGATTGAAACACAATAAAAAAATACTGTTAGTAGTAGAAAATATCTAATCTGAAGGACAGAGAGAAAAATGTAAATATAGAAAGAATATTAAATAAATATGGGGCTTAATGAAAAAGATCTATTTTAGTACAGGAGGCAGACTCCAAAATGGGGTCCCAACATTCCTCCTGGAATATAAACACTTTGGTATCATCATATTCCTTTTCTGTGAGATGAATATAGTGACTTGCTTCTAATAAGTAAAATAGAGAAAAAGACAAGGGATTCTGAGATTTTGTTACTAAAAGATTGTTTTCATCTTGAGCACCATCTCAACCAGGGGAATATCTACTAGAGAAAATTGCTAAATCTCTGTAAGAACTCAGGTTTGTGGTGAATTGATTCACCCTAGTCTGTAAGAACTCAGGTTTGTGGTGAATTGATTCACCCTAGTCCTATTCTCTGCCCCTGAGTTTACTAGCAGCCTTGAAAACAATGACCTGCATTCCCAGATCAGCACCCACTGATGGTAGCTGACTCCAATCACAAAGAATTATGTGTTTTGAACTGTCTGATGACTCCCTTGAAAACCAGCCCAAAAGGCTTGCTTTTATCTTACCTAACACAGAACCTACCTAGTCCTAAAGCTGTTACCCAATCAATATTTGCCAAAAACACTTACAGGCAAATGTTTTAGTCACTGATGCCCAAGGCAATGAATAAAGTTGACACAAAGAATAAATGAACTACAATTTTGGGAGAAAAGTCTGAGAAATAAAACGCTTTGGGAAATAAGAGCTTTGGAAAGCTCTGACATATTCCTGAAAATCTAGAAGATCATGAACATTCTCAGGGCTGTGCACATGCTTAGTAAAGACCTGAGAATGCTCTGATCTATCACTCCTGTTGACCTTGAGGCTGTGAAAGAAAGAAGTAAATTCATAACTGTAATCTCTTTGACTGAATGCTGAAGACATGCCCTGATGCACAGAGTTTCTTTGCAATGAATGGCAGAAGATTTGGTTTCTGTTTTTTTGTTTGTTTGTTCAGTTTGGATCTAGGCATTCAAGATAACCACTAAATTAATGAAACTAAAATTTCAGTGGTCACACACACACAACAAAGGATATAGCAGAATATCCAAAATTAGTTGAGAAAGTCTTTATTAAAAAACAGAAAATAGTAACTACAGCAAGATACAGCAATAAACCACTGAGGAAGATAAGGGAGACTTGAGTTGCTATAACATTTAAAATGTCCACTTTTCAACAAAATATTGTGACACAAGTAAAGAAATAAGAAACATACAGAGGAATAGGGCAATTAATAAAAACTGTCCCTAACAGTGGACAAAGAATAAGACAAAGAATCTAAAATAGCTACAGTAAATATGTTTAAAGAACTTAAAAAAAACTATATCTGAAGAACTACGCTAAAGACTGATGTCTCACCAATAGAGAAATTATATAGAGATACAAATCATAATTTTACATATATATATGTTATATATATTTATGAAAATAAATGTTGTAAAAAAGGGACAAAATACTATTTACAATCAAAATAACTGAAACAAAAAATTCACTTGTGTGCATGTTCCATCGCCTCAGTCATGTCCAACTCTTTGGGATCCTATGAACTGTAGCCCACCAGGCTACTCTGTCCATGGGATTCTCCAGGCAATGATACTGGAGTGGGTTGCCATGCCCTCTTCCAGGGGATCTTCCTGACCAAAGGAAATCACGTCTGCCTGTATCTTCTTCATAGGAGGTGGATTCTTTCCCCACTGGACACCTGGAAAGCCCAGCCACCTGGCAAAAATTCACTGCTGCTGCTGCTGTTAAGTTGCTTCAGTGGTGTCCAACTCTGTGCAACCCCATAGATGGCAGCCCACCAGGCTCCCCCATCCCTGGGATTCTCCAGACAAGAACACTGGAGTGGGTTGTCATTTCCTTCTCCAATGCATGAAAGTGAAAAGTGAAAGTGAAGTCATTTAGTCGTGTCTGACTCTTCACGACCCCCTGGACTGCAGCCTACCAGGCTCCTCCATCCATGGGATTCTCCAGACAAGAGTACTAGAGGAGTTAAATACCAAATATGAGAAAACAGAAGAAAGAATCAGAACATTTAAAGATAGATCAACTCAGATAATGTAGTTTTGAAGAACAGGAAAAAAAAGAAAACAGAGGGGGAAAAAAAGAAAATCCTGAGAGATACATAGGACACCACCAAGCATTCCAACATGTGTACAATGGAAGTCCCATAATAATAGGAGAGAGGAAAAGAGACAGAAAGATTAAAAAAAAAAAAAATACACACCAAGACACATCAAACTGACAATAACCCAACAAAGTAACTCATTACATACAATGAATTCTCAATAAGATTAACAGCTATATCTCAACAGAAACCATGACATTCAGTGTTAAAAAACAACAACAACAACAAACGTTCAAGTAAGCTTTCTACATCTGAAGAAAACTCTTTAAAAAGAAGAAGAAATTAAGACATTTCCAGAATAACAAAGTATAATGGAGTTCATCACTAGCAGAACTGCACAACAAGAAATGTTAAAGAAAGAACTTCAAGATGAAATAAAAGGATGCTAGACATTAACTTAAAGAACACTCCTGAGGGTCACAACAATAACACAAAACAAGATCAAACTATATGCTATACACACACACATACAAACTATTAGAACGTACAAGTGAGTTCAAAATAGTTGCAAAGCACAAGAGCAATCAACAGGGAATGAATCAAAATGAAAATATGAAAAACCCCCTTTACAATAGCATCAAAAAGGATAAAATACTCATGACTGAATTTTTCAAAGGAAGTGAAACCTTAGTTTATAAAACCCACCAAGCATTGTTGAAATAAAGTAGGTAAGACCTAACTAAATGGATACCATGTCCATTCTTTGAAAGGCTTGTAGGCAAACGCTTTACCCTCTGAGTCACCAGGGAAGACTATCGAAAGGCTTAATATTGTTTAAAAAGCAATAGTCCTCAGATTTACCTACTATCAAAGTTCCAATCACTTTTTATAAAGAAATGGATCAAATGATCCTAAAATACATATGGAATTGAAAAGGACACCAAATAGACAAAACAATCTGGAGAAAGAAAAGCAAAATAGATTCACAACTATAGGTGCAGATATTTGTTGCTTTGAATTAGGTGATGGTTTCTTAAATATGACACCAAAAACACAAGCAAGAAAAGAAAAAAATAGAGAAAATGAATCAAAATGTAAAACTTTGTACATCAAGAAAGTGAAAAGACAACTCATTTCGGCAGTTCAAAAGAAGTAAAAATTTTCACAGATCTTTTATCTGATAACCGTCTAGTATTCAGAACACATAAAGAACTACTACAAATCAACATTAAAAAGACAAACAGTCTGATTTAAAAATAAAAAAAGGATTTGAGTAGGCTTTTTTCCAAAGAATATATGCAAATGTCCACTAAGGACACAAAATTGTGCTTGTCATAAATAACTATGCTACTGCTGCTTCTAAGTCACTTCAGTCGTGTCCGACTCTGTGAGACCCCATAGATGGCAGCCCACCAGGCTCCCCCGTCCTTGAGATTCTCCAGGCAAGAACACTAGAGTGGGTTGCCATTTCCTTCTCCAATGCATGAAAGTGAAAAGTGAAAGTGAAGTCGTTCAGTCGTGTCTGACTCTTCATGAGAGAAGTACAAATAACAATCACTATGAGATACCACATAATCCTCACTAAATATAGCTATAAAAATATGAAAAGCAACAAATATTTATAAGAATTTGGAAAAATTAGAGCCCTTATACATTGCTGATGGAAATTCAAAATGTCATAGTCACTAAGGATAGCTGCTTGGTGGTTCCTCAAAAAATTAAATGTAGAATTATCAAATGATCTACTGATTGTACTTCCCAATACACTCAAAAGAATGAAAATGCATGATCAAATAAAAGCTTTTACATAAATGCTCATAATAATCAAATAGTGGAAATGACCAAATGACTATTAACTAATAAGTGCATAAATAAAATATGATACAGTTATTCAACAAAACCTTGTTTGGTCATAAAAAGGAATGAAGTACTGATATATGCTATTGTTCAGTCGCTAAGTCGTGTCCAACTCCATGGACTACAGCACTCCAGGCTTCCCTGTCTTTCAATATCTCCCAGAGTTTGCTCAAACTCATGTCCATTGAGTTGGGATGCCATCCAAACATCTCTTCCTCTATTGTCTCCTTCTTCTCCTGCCTTCAATCTTTCACAGCATCAGAGTCTTTTCCAATGAGTCAGCTCTTCGCATCAGGTGGTCAAAGTATTGGAAGCTTCAGCTTCAGCGTCTGCATCTAGCATTCAACATCCTTCCAATGAATATTCAGGGTTGATATGTGCTACTGATACATGCTACATTATGAATAAATCTTGAAATTTTTATGCTAAATTAAAAAGTTCAGACACAAAACAGCATATATTGTGTGACTCCATTTGAACCATTTCATGTGAAATGTCCAGGCAAATCTATTCACACAGAAAACATATTAGTTGCTTCCATGGACTGAGAGAAAAGGGAGTGAGGAGTGATTGATTAATGGGTACAGGGTTTATTTTGGAGGTGACAAAAATTATCTGAAATTAGATAATGGAGGATGGTAGCACATTGTGAATATAATAAAAATCACTGAGTCATACGCTATTTAATGGTTAAAATAGAAAAACATGAATTTAAACTTTATTTTTTATTGCATATTTTTATTTAAAAAGGATTAATCTCGACCAAAAAAAAGTGAAAATTTAGGAAAAGAACAAAGTAAGTTGATTTGACTTTGCAAGTCTTATTTATAACCTACATTAAATTTGTTAATTATATAAGCCACATTAATTAAGGCAATACAAAGAGGGTGTAGGGGCAAACAAATATGTTAATAGCATATAAATCAATTTATAAAATAATGAATGGGTCCTTGGCATACA
>SJYQ01000327.1:332383-344797 GCA_006410935.1 Redunca redunca | reverse complement strand
CAGAAATACAAAGGATCATAAGAGACTACTATCAGCAATTATATGCCAATAAAATGGACAACGTGGAAGAAATGGACAAATTTTTAGAAAAGTACAACTTTCCAAAACTGAACCAGGAAGAAATAGAAAACCTTAACAGACCCATCACAAGCACGGAAACTGAAACTGTAATCAGAAATCTTCCAGCAAACAAAAGCCCAGGTCCAGACGGATACACAGCTGAATTCTACCAAAAATTTAGAGAAGAGCTGACACCTATCCTACTCAAACTCTTCCAGAAAATTGGAGAAGGTAAACTTCCAAACTCGTAATATGAGGCCACCATCACCCTAATACCAAAACCTGACAAAGATGCTACCATAAAAGAAAACTACAGGCCAATATCACTGATGAACATAGATGCAAAAATCCTCAACAAAATTCGAGCAATCAGAATCCAACAACACATTAAAAAGATCATATACCATGACCAAGTGGGCTTTATCCCAGGGATGCAAGGATTCTTCAGTATCTGCAAATCAATCAATGTAATTCACCACATTAACAAATTGAAAAATAAAAGGCATATGATTATCTAAACAGGTGCAGAGAAAGCCTTTGACAAATTTCAACATCCGTTTATGATAAAAACTCTCCAGAAAGCAGGAATGGAAGGAACATAGCTCAACATAATAAAAGCTATATATGACAAACCCACAGCAAACATTATCCTCTATGGTGAAAAATTGAAAGCATTTCCCCTAAAGTCAGGAACAAGACAAGGGTGCCCACTTTCACCACTACTATTCAACATAGTTTTGGAAGGTTTAGCCACAGCAATCAGAGCAGAAAAAGAAATCCAAATTGGAAAAGAAGTAAAACTCACTGTTTGCAGATGACATGATCCTCTACATAGAAAACCCTAAAGACTCCACCAGAAAATTACTAGAGCTAATCCATGAATATAGTAAAGCTACAGGATATAAAATCAACACACAGAAATCCCTTGCATTCCTATACACTAATAAGGAGAAAATAGAAAGAGAAATTAAGGAAACAATTCCATTCACCATTGTAATGAAAAGAATAAAATACTTAGGAATATATCTACCTAAAGAAACTAAAGACCTATATATAGAAAACTGTAAAACACTGGTGAAAGAAATCAAAGAGGACACTAATAGATGGAGAAATATACCATGTTCCTGGTTCAGAAGAATCAATAAAGTGAAAATGAGTGTACTACCCAAAGCAATCTACAAATTCAATGCAATCCCTATCAAGCCACCAATGGTATTTTTCACAGAGCTAGAACAAATAATTTCACAATTGGTATGGAAATACAAAAAACCTCAAATAGCCAAAGCAATCTTGAGAAAGAAGAATGGAACTGGAGGAATCAACCTGCCTGACTTCAGGCTCTACTACAAAGCCACAGTCATCAAGACAGTATGGTACTGGCATAAAGACAGAAATATAGATCAATGGAACAAAGTAGAAAGCCTAGAGATAAATCCACACACATATGGACACCTTATCTTTGACAAAGGAGGCAACAATATACAATGGATTAAAAACAATCTCTTTAACAAGTGGTGCTGGGAAAACTGGTCAACGACTTGTAAAAGAATGAAACTAGAACACTTTCTAACACCATACACAAAAATAACCTCAAAATGGATTAAAGATCTAAAGGTAAGACCAGAAACTATAAAACTCCTAGAGGAGCACATAGGCAAAACACTCTCCGACATACATCACAGCAGGATCCTCTATGACACACCTCCCAGAATATTGGAAATAAAAGCAAAAATAAACAAATGGGACCTAATTAAACTTAAAAGCTTCTGCACAACAAAGGAAACTATAAGCAAGGTGAAAAGACAGCCTTCACAATGAGAGAAAACAATAGCAAATGAAGCAACTGACAAACAACTAATCTCAAAAATATACAAGCAACTCCTGCAGCTCAATTCCAGAAAAATAAAGACCCAATCAAAAAATGGGCCAAAAAACTAAATAGACATTTTCCCAAAGAAGACATACAGATGGCTAACAAACACATGGAAAGATGCTCAACATCACTCATTATCAGAGAAATGCAAATCAAAACCACAATGAAGTACCATGTCACGCCAGTCAGAATGGCTGTGATCCGAAAGTCTACAAGCAATAAATGCTGGAGAGGGTGTGGAGAAAAGGGAACCCTCTTACACTGTTGGTGGGAATGCAAACTGGTACAGCCACTATGGAGAACAGTGTGGAGATTCCTTTAAAAACTGGAAAGAGAACTGCCTTATGACCCAGCAATCCCACTGCTGGGCATACACACCAAGGAAACCAGAATTGAAAGAGACATGTGTACCCCATCATTCATTGCAGCACTGTTTATAATAGCCAGGACATGGAAGCAACCTAGATGTCCATCAGCAGATGAATGGATAAGAAAGCTGTGATACCTATACACAATGGAGTATTGCTGCTGCTAAGTCACTTCAGTCATGTCCGACTCTGTGCAACCCCATAGACGGCAGCCCACAAGGCTCCCCCATCCCTGGGATTCTCCAGGCAAGAACACTGGAGTGGGTTGTCATTTCCTTCTCCAATGCATGAAAGTGAAAAGTGAAAGTGAAGTCGCTCATTCACGTCTGACTCTTCACGACCCCGTGGACTGCAGCCTACCTGACTGCTCCACCCATGGGATTTTCCAGGCAAGAGTACTGAAGTGGGGTGCCATTGCCTTCTCTGCAAAGGAGTATTATTCAGCCATTAAAAAGAATACATGTGAATCAGTTCTAATGAGGTGGATGAAACTGGAGCTGATTATACAGAGTGAAGTAAGCCAGAAAGAAAAACACAAATACAGTATACTAACGCATATATATGGAATTTAGAAAGATGGTAACGATAACCCTGTATGCAAGACTGCCAAAGAGACACAGATGTCTAGAACAGTTTTTTGGACTCTGTGGGAGAGGGCGAGAGTGGGATGATTTGGGAGAATGACACTGAAACATGTATAAAATCATATATGAAACGAATCGCCAGTCCAGGTTCAATGCATGATACTGGATGCTTGGCGATGGTGCACTGGGATGATCCAGAGGGATGGTGTGGGGATGGAGCAGGGAGGGGGTTTCAGGATGGGGAACATGTGTATACCTGTGGTGGATTCACGTTGATGTATGGCAAAACCAATACAATATTGTAAAGTAATTACCCTCCAATTTAAATAAATAAATTTATATTTTAAAAATTAAATAAATAAATGGTGCTGGGAAAACTGGATAGATACATGACAAAGAATGAAACTGGACCTCTATCTTATACCATACACAAAAATCAACTCAAAATTAATTAAAAACTTGAATGTAACACCTAAAACAATAAACTCCTAGAAGATGACATAAGGAGTAATCTCCTTAACATTGGTTTTTGCCAATGATTCTTTTTCTGTTCAATATCAAAAGCAAAGGCAACAAAAACAAACAGGTGGGAATACATCAAACTAAAAACTTCTGTTCAGCAAAGGAAACCATCAACAAAATGAAGAGGTAACCTATGGAATGGGGGAAAATGTTTGCAAACTACATATTTAATAAAGGGGTAAATATCCAAAATATACAAGGAACACATACAAATCAATAGCAAAAAGAAACCCAAATACCTAAGTAAAAAATAGATGGGAGGGAGGTTCAAAAGGGAGGGGATATATGTATACCTATGGCTGATTCATGATGAGGTTTGACAGAAAACAAAAAATTCTGTAAAGCAATTATCCTTCAATTGAAAAATAAATAAAATTTTAAAAAATAACAAAAGACCTGAATAGATATTTTTCCAAAGAAGACACAAAAATGGCCAACAGGTACATGAAAAGATGCTCAGCATCACTAATCATTAAGGAAATACAAATGAAAATCACAATGACTTGTAACCTTACATTTGTTAGAATGGCAATTATTAAAAAGGCAAGAAATAACAAGTACTGGCAGGTATGTGGAGTAAAGGGAAATCATGTATATACTGTTGGAAACATCAACTGGTACAGCCATTATGGAAAGCAGTATGAAAGTTCCTCAAAAAATTCAAAATAAAACTATCATATGATCAAGCAATCCCACTTCTAAGTGTATATCCACAAGTAAAAGATTATTATTTCCTAGAGATATCTGTATTTCCATGTTCATTGTGGCATTACTCATAACAGCAAAGATACAGAAATAACCTAAGTGCCTATTGTCAGATGAATAGATAATAAAGATATCATACATATATACATACATAGAGTAGCATGTTATCCAGCTTTTAAAAAGAAGGAAATCTTACCATCTGAGGCAACATGGATAAACCTGGATGGCATTATGCTAATAAAATAAGTCAGAGATGTAGAGTCAAATACTGTATGATCTTATTTATATGTGGAATCTACAATAGCCGAACTTATAGAAACAGGAGGTATGATGTTGATTACCAGGGGCTGGGGTCGGGAAGATTGGGAGAGCTTGCTTTAAGTATATAAACTTTCATATATAAAATGAATAAGGTTTTATGGTCTAATGTATAACATGGTGACTATAGCTCATAATACCATTATATAATTGAAATTTTCTAAGAGAACAGAACTCAAAAGCTCTTATAAGGAAAACTAAAAGGTAAATATGTGAGACTCACTGAGAGGAATCCCTTCACAATGTATACTTAAACCAAACCATCACTTTATACACTTTAAATATCTTACAATTGTATTACATGTCAATAAATAAAATCATATGGCAATAAAGCTGAAAAAAATAGACANTAAATGAACATATGCACATCAAAACAAATATATAAAATAGGCATGTTTTCAAATAGTAAAACTGTCACAAAATAAAACAAAAATTCACCACAGATGAATGAAAATGAATAACAAATGAGAAGACATCTAGCCTCACTAATTTATCAGAGAAATATTAATTAATTAAATTATAGGAAGTTGAAGTCTGTACCATAAGATTGACAGTATTAAGTTTACACTGAAACTTTTAGAATTCTTTCAATTTAAATTAGAAATAGGACAGAAAACCCAAATAAAATTAACTTACTTATAAGGAAATGTATTATTCTGTAAAACTGGATGTAATTTGAGTTCAGGTCGTTAATGATTTGGCCATGGCCCCTTTCCTTTCTGAACTCCTCTCCTATAGGTCATTTCATCTTAAGGATGCCTTACCTCCATTAGCCTGAACTGAGTGTTGACTGTGTTTTTCCTTAAATCATTCTTTCTACTAATATGTATCCAGCAAACCATGATATAATTACCATTGTGGTATTTTGCAGATGATGCACCATTTCATCCTGAAACCCTTCATCAGGTCCTGTCTCTTTTGGGTTTGAACATAACTGTATCAGCACACACAGTCATCCAATTCTAAATTCTGAACCCTTTCTACTACATCCTTTTGCTGTTCTAACCATGTGATCTTTAGTGATCTTTTTATGCTATTTGTTTGCAAAATTAATAAAGACACCCATTCCTAAGTTACATGGTCTGGGATATCATACAAAAGTCACTAATGTTGAGTTGGTAGCTGACATTAAGTAATTATTCAATTCATTATTAATCAATCAATTCAAAATGTATTCGAAGTTNTTGGGTTTGAACATAACTGTATCAGCACACACAGTCATCCAATTCTAAATTCTGAACCCTTTCTACTACATCCTTTTGCTGTTCTAACCATGTAATCTTTAGTGATCTTTTTATGCTATTTGTTTGCAAAATTAATAAAGACACCCATTCCTAAGTTACATGGTCTGGGATATCATACAAAAGTCACTAATGTTGAGTTGGTAGCTGACATTAAGTAATTATTCAATTCATTATTAATCAATCAATTCAAAATGTATTCGAAGTTTATTTTTCTCCAGGTAACTGGTCAACTTCTGAAATCACAAACAGGAGTAACACCTATTCTTGACCTTTGAGGAATTTTGTTTGTGTAATGGCTGCACTATTTCCAATCACCATGTAGATGGCTGCTGCCATGTGTTATTATGAAACTGTAATGGTTTCTTACCCAGATTGGTCTGTTTGACATTTTCCATTCACAGCTCTTGCTATAAATTTGGAAAAAATTTACTCACTGAAGTTTTTACCATTGTTGCCTTAGGAAGTCTGAAATTGTATTAGTATCACTCACAGTTGTTTATGATTTTTAAGGGAGGTTTGGCACTTACTGAGGGACACTGATGACTGTTGCCCGGAGGATGAAGACTTTCGAAGGCCCAAACACAAAGCCTGAGTCAGGGACCTTGGCCCTTACCCACTATAGATTTTTCTGTTTGTTTGGAAAAAACTATCTTACTACATCCCTCAGAAAGAGCCACAGACTATGGCAGACACTATTTACCTACCATGCTCTCATTTTCTTAATCAACAAGTCGAGGATTTTGCTCATCAATGGACTTAGATTAAGCACACGGGAGGGGCGAGAAATCTACATTCCTCAGTCCAGGAAAATCTATAGTCATATAAGAGATGGCTGGTCTCTGAGACATTTTTCATTCAACAAATACAGTTAACCCTAGAACAATGTGAAGGTTAAGGGCTCCAGCCCCTACAAAGTAAAAAACCTGTGTACTGCCATCTTTGCCTCGAAAGCAAAGTGAAAGTGAAAGTGAAGTCGCTCAGTCTTGTCCGACTCTTTGCTACCCCATGGACTGTAGCCTACCAGGCTCCTCCGCCCGTGGGATTCTCCAGGCAAGAGTACTGGAGTGGGTTACCATTTCCTTCTCCAAAAGCAAAGGAAGGGATAAATGGCTCAGCCAAGGTCAGGAAGCTGAAACAGTTTGGATGGAATCAGGACTCATCCTGTAGCCTTTTTGATTCTACCATTGGAATCTCTAATAAAACACAATCTCTGTCCCTCATACTTAAAGATCTATAAAACAAAAATGCCGACATTATTTTTACCAAAAAAAAAATTTCTGCCTATAAGCTGACCCACACCATTGAAACCTGTTTTTTTAAAGGGTCAACTGTATTTCTGAACTCTTATTCTGTGCCAGATGCCTTTCTGGGTGCTAAAGAGATGTTAGCCAAAGCCTGCTAAGAATAATTGGGCAATTATTGCTTTCGTCCTATAGCACCCACCTCCTTATGTAACTTCCTCCTTCTTGTTTGAGGGGAGGGCATTATGGCTGGAGCAGCCCCAGTTCCCTGATGGCTCAGTTGGTAAAGAACCCACCTGCCAATGCAGGAGATGCAAGAGAGGCGAGTTGGATCCCTAAGTCAGAAAGATCCTCTGGAGAAGAAAATGGCAACCTGCTCCAGTATCCTTGTCTGGAAAATTTCATGAACAGAGGAACCTAAAGGGCTATAATCCATGGGGTCACAAAGAGTTGGACATGACGGAGTTCATGCATGCACACAGCATTCATAGTAGCAACAGGAGGGAAAAGCTAATGGAATTGGATGGTATAATCATACTGCTCATTGTATAAGAGATAAACCAACCCACTTATTTTGTTGAAAGCCATGATGGTATAGGTTCTTTATATTTTATAAGCAATAGAAAAAATTCTGAATCTGATTTTTCTCTTGCACATTATTTTAGGAGTTTTTCATTTCTGTATAATAAATGCTGTGTCCTGCCTTAGTGCAGTGTTCTGGGATACAGGAAATTTCGAAAAGGCCCTGTCTTTGGAAAGCAGGCTAAGATATACATTATGGAATAATAAAATATCAGAGACTGATAAACAACAAGGACCTACTATATAGCATAGGGAACTATATTCTATATCTTTTAATAAGCTGTAATGGAAAAAATCTGAAAAAAATACTTATATATAAGTGAATCACTTTGCTGTACACCTGGAACTAACACAATATTGTAAATCAACTATACTTAGTTAAAAAAAAGAGAGGAAATAAGAGTCTTACCTTATATGTTTGTTGATTAGATAAATAAATTGAGAATTACAGGATTAGATAACATTTTAAATCCACACTACTTATTACTAGCAGAAAGAAATTGTAATTCTATTTTCATGGTGTCTATTTCAATGTCGTTTACAAAAAAAAACCCACACATATAAACAATCTGAATCACAAAAAAATAGGGCAAAAAGAATGAAATTTATAAGTCCATGCCCAGGGTTCCAAGGAAAAGTATTTCTGCAGAATATTACAATAGTTATTTTGTTATTATGAGATACTCTATTATCCAAAGAATTTGGAACATTTCATAATAAAGTTAAGCATATTTGTTTCTCTAGAACTCCTCAAGCCTTTAGTATAAGAAGATGTACAATGAATCATGAAAAGACAGTGTGCAAAAGCTTCTCCTTTTCTGTAGACTATGGAACCTGCTCTTCCTGGAGCATTTTAAGAGACTGGTGTTCTGAAAAATAAACTTTTAAAAGCATCATAATGTATTAACTCAAGCTACTTGTGAACCGATTCAAAATACAGATAGAAAAAAAGGAAAACTAAAAGGGCATCACAGCACAGTTAAACACACTAAAAATTCTAACAGAGCTCATTCTGATAGTCAAGAAAACTTAAGTACTAAAGCAGCTTCAAAAACCTAAATATTCTAAGTACAAAGCAACCTTAAATGAAAATGTCAAGGACTGCCATTCCAACTTGGAATTCTCAAAAGAGAAAAGAGAAGACTGTTTATACATTTTATGCTGCTACTTATTATCGCATAATGACTAACATGGCCAAATATATAAAAATATTTAATCTTCAATATAACATAAAATGTATCAATTCATTATGTTAATTACTAAAATTTAAAAGTTGACTGTCAAAAGTAGCTCAAATTTTTATGAATCAAAAAAATACAGTAACAAATTTAAGAATAAAGCTAAGTATTCATGGAAGTATAATTGTTATAAAGTATAAAGTTTAATTGTTCTGATTTTTATTTTACTCTTTACAGTGTTTTATGATTCAGTATTCAGTAACCAATCTGCCAGTTGGCTTTGGTTCTATATTTCTCAGTGTGACATTCATTGGAAGAAGTCTTACTTTGGGAATGTTGAACACAACACAGTGGAAAGGTACTTTGTCACTTTGCCGCCATCATGTGGATATTAAGTTTACTAAATGTGGGGAAAGTGTGACCTTAAAAACTAGTGTGCTGAGTCTTTAGGTTTATTTCAGTACTTGTCATCCTGGGCCCCATGGACTCCCTAACTAGTCTGCGTGTGTGTTAAGTCGTTATAGTCATGCTGACTCTTTACGACCCCATGGACTGCAGCCCACCAGGTTCCTCTGTTCATGGGATTCTCCAGGCAAAAATACTGGAGTGAGTTGTTCTCCTCCAGAGGACCTTCTTGACCCAGGAATTGAACCTGCATCTCTTATGTCTCCTGCATTGGCAGGTGGGTTCTTTACAACTAGCACCACCAGGGAAGCCCTTATAGGACCCCAAAAGCCCCTGAAAGGAAACATAATTTTTTTCTGTGAATCGGCATGTTTCTGGGAACTTTCATCATAGCCTAAAGGCATAGTGATCAGACAAAAAGTAGGAACCTTTTTTATGAGTTATACAATCAAAAATGTAAGAGCTAAAAACATAAGGGAGTAATTTTTGGTGGCCTTGATATGGCCTACCCTTGATATTGAAGCCAACACATTTATTTTGGCATCTTCAGTCAACACATTTATTCTTGCATCTTCACCAATATTTTTTTTTCCTCTTGGGGCCTGGTATATTGTCTTTTAAAACTTGTGAAGGTTTCTCCAACGTAATGTATATGAGAAATAAGCTTGCAAACTTTAAGCAAATGCTTAAGCAAATGCTCAAACTACAATGAGACTCTGCTTTCAAAACAGTGACTTTGGGGCATTAGAGAAGAAATTCTATCATGTCTAATATTTACTAAAATCACTGTTCTGCAAGAGCTGAAATCAGCATGCTTTCCTTCACTTGCTACTGTAACTGAACATTCAAATAACTAGTGAACAACTTTCTTTAGACAAAATTTCAATGTATTATGCTAAATAAAGAAGACTGTCTACAAACTAGTAGGAAGTTTTTAAACAGCTGGCATAATTCTCCACGTATTGTCTTTATGCTGAAATTCAAATGTTGGATCTATAAGATGCATTTAATCCAACCACAGAGATTACTTAAGGACTCCCAGCTATCATCTCCACAGTGATGGCTCATGTCAGACACTGTATCTGGATGACATATACAAGGCATCTCTTGTGCTGTTGACCCTCAAAGACAAACCAGGTAGGATGAACCCTGACACTGGTCATGTCTCCTCTGGAACAAAGAGAATCTAAAATGCCCTAATAAAGCCATCACGGGTGTTTCTTGTTTTGTTGTTGAATTTTTATTTTAGGTTTGTAGATCAGATGCATAGTAATTTCAACAAAACTTGACAAACAGGTTTTTGCTGAAAATGCACTACCAGGAGCAGATTCAGAAAGTAGTATCTCTATTTGTGAGATTTTCTAAGGGACTCAATGAGAAAGAAAAGTCAAGTTTTAATTAAGGAAATGTTATTAATAGAATAGGTCTGTAAGTAAACATATATTTAAATTTTTTCTCAGTCACACAATTCTTTAACCCAGTGAGTCTTCTTACATCCCATCCAGCTCTGAACAGCGCTGTCCAAGAGGACATCAAAGGATGATGAAATGTTCCATGTCTACCTTGCCCATTCTGACCACTTGTGGCTATTCACCCCTGGCAAATGTTGTTACTATGACTGAGGAACTGAATTTTTATTTACTTTTAATTAATTCAAATTTAAATAGGCACACATGTCCAGAGGCTACTACATTGAATCTCTCACCCTAAAGAATCCAATGTACAGAGAAACAATGTATTCAGTTATCAGTCACTTTGTAGATCATCATGATTTATTTATTTTTTATATTTTTTCAGCATAATCTAATTTTATTTTATATTGGAGTATAATTGCTTTACAATATTGTTTTAGTTTTTGCTGTATAACAGAGCGAATCAGCTATATGTACACATATATCCCCTCTCTTGGACCTCCCTCCCACCTCCCCCTCATCCCAACCATCTGAAAATCATCACAGAGCACCGAGGTAAGATCAGCTCCCTGTGCTTTGTAGCAGGCTTCCTCTATAGCAGGTTCCTATGATCTATTTCATACATGATGGTATATTTATACTGTTAACATGAAAGGCAGAACCACCTTTGCATTCTTTGGAGATGTCTGGAGAGAGGTTAGCCTTAGTCTGTTCACTGTAAAGTGTAGAGCTTGGTTTAAATCTGAAATTCAACACACAGCAGTGTAGTAACATTAAAAACCACCTCACTGATGTTTTATTCTGTGGAAAACAAGTTGTTTAGTGATCATCAAAAAGTAATTGCTAAATTGAAGATACTCAGCAAATAAATAAGCTGAAAATTTCAGCTAAGAAAAGCTAGCATGGTGTGAACCCTTGTATAAAGGGCAGAACTCATGCACCCTAGTGCTTGGCTGCCCAGCCCCAGATGCCCATGGCACAGCTGGGGACTTAGCTGCTCTGTGCAGCCAGGAAGAATGTGTTCCCTCACGAGGGGAGGTATGTTCCAACTTGATCCAGGCAGTTGACACCAACTATATGGAAATATTGAATGTAAGTTTGGAATAGCCATGCAGGTAAACATTGACGTGGGCAGAAGCTTACAAGTGTGGTTCTCAACAGTTATTTTAGTACAGAAATTTGCTTTTTTTATAACTGAAGTATCATTGACTTAAAGTATTGTATTAGTATCAATTGGATAGCATAGTGATTCAGTATTTTTGCAGATTATACTCCTTTATAGGCTATTACAATATCAGTTCAGTTCAGTTCACTCAGTCGTGTCCGACTCTTTGTGACCTCATGAACCGCAGCACGCCAGGCCTCCCAGTCCATCACCAACTCCTGGAGTTCACCCAGACTCATGTTCTTCGAGTCAGTAACGCCATCCAGCCATCTCATCCTCTGTCGTCCCCTTCTCCTGCTCCCAATCCCTCCCAGCATCAGAGACTTTTCCAATGAGTCAACTCTTTGCATGAGGTGGCCAAAGTATTGCAGTTTCAGCCTCAGCATCAATCCTTCCAAAGAACACCCAGGACTGATCTCGTTTAGAATGGACTAGTTGGATCTCCTTGCAGTCCAAGGGACTCTCAAGAGTCTTCTCCAACACCACAGTTCAAAAGGATCAATTATTCGGCGCTCAGCTTTCTTCACAGTCCAACTCTCACATCCATACATGACCGCAGGAAAAACCATAGCCTTGACTAGACGGACCTTAGTTGGCAAAGTAATGTCTCTGCTTTTCAATATGCTATCTAGGTTGGTCATAACTTTCCTTCCAAGGAGTAAGCGTCTTTTAATTTCATGGCTGCAGTCACCATCTGCAGTGATTTTGGAGCCCCCAAAAATAAAGTCTGACACTGTTTCCACTGTTTCCCCATCTA
>SJYQ01000327.1:287529-331674 GCA_006410935.1 Redunca redunca | reverse complement strand
CTTTACTCCATTGTATATTTTTGCCTCCTTTATCAAAGATAAGGTGTCCATAGGTGTGTGGGTTTATCTCTGGGCTTTCTATTTTGTTCCATTGATCTATATTTCTGTCTTTGTGCCAGTACTATGCTGTCTTGATGACTGTGGCTTTGTAGTAGAGCTTGAAGTCAGGCAAGTTGAATCCTCCAGCTCCATTCTTCTTTCTCAAGATTGCTTTGCCTATTCGAGGTTTTTTGTGTTTCCATATAAATCTTGAAATTATTTGTTCTAGTTCTGTGAAAAATACCGCTGGTAGTTTGATAGGGATTGCATTGAATTTGTAGATTGCTTTGGGTAGTATACTCATTTTCACAATATTAATTCTTCCGATCCATGAACATGGTATATTTCTCCATCTATTAGTGTCCTCTTTGATTTCTTTCATCAGTGTTTTATATAGAAAACTTATCTATTTTATATATAGTAATCTGTATCTGTTAAACCCAGAGCCCTACTTTGTTCCTCCCTGCTTCCCTCTCTCCTTTAGTAACCACAGGTGTTTTGTTTTGTTTTTTTTCCTAAGTATGTGAGTCTGTTTTGCATATATATTCATTTGTATTACTTTTTAGATTCCACATATATGTGATAATATACAGTATTTGTTTTTCTCTGTTACTAAGCATAATACTGTATAGGCTCATCCATGATGCTGCAAATGGCAGTATTTCATGCTTTTTTATGGCTGAGTAATATACATATGTCATAATTTTTAATCCATCATCTGTTATTGGGAACTAGGGCTGGTTCTGTGTCTCAGCTATTGTAAATAGTGCTGCTATGTACATTGGGAATGCATGAAATATACAAAAATTATCTGTTCATGCACTATTGACTCAATGGACATAAGTTTGAGCAAAGTCCAGGAGATAGTGAAAGACAGGGAAGCCTGGTGTGCTACAGTCTATGGTGTTACAAAGAGTCGAGTGAGCGACTGAACAACAAAAGTGGATACTACTAGCAGATGTAAAGGCACTGAGAGCAAACTTCGTAGCAATTATGTTTGGATCTTCACCAGCTGAGGCTCAATTGTAAACAACACACACACATAAACTTTTCCTGTCTTCTAATTTTAAAATTCTTTATTTTCTCTTCCACTAACAGATGTAGCATGAATGCTTCTTTTAGCTTTTTGATAATCTCAAGATAAATTTTACAGGAGCAGCTCACCCTAAAGCACACAACAAGAAATGATTTGTTGTTGTTGCTTACTTGTCTCTTTACCTCACAGGTTGCAGCTCAGTAAACTTAAGCTATATAAGCCTGGATCAGAACAGTTCATAGTTCTTTCAAGACATACCCCAATCCTTTGATTCCTTCAATAATTTAAGGTTTTTATTTATCTCAGTTTTATTTTGCACATGACAGTTTGTGTGTGTGTGTATGTCTGTTTTTGTTTTTTTCAATATTTGTTGTTTATTTTAGGCTGTACTGGGTTTTCATTGCTGCTCTCAGTTGCAGCGAGCTGGGGCTCCTCTGTAGTTCTGTTGTATGGGCTTTTCGTTGGGGTGGCTTCTCTTGTTGCAGAGCACAGGCTCTAGGGCGCTTGGGCTCCAGTAGTTGCAGCATATGGGCTTAGTTGCTCCAAGGCACGTGGGATCTTTCTGTACCAGGGATCAAACCTGTGTCCCTTGCATTGGCAAGTGGATTCTTTATCGCTAAGCCACCAGGGATGCCCTGAACTTGAAATGCTTTAAATTTTTTTATTTTTTTTTTCTTTTTAAAGTTATATATATCTCATCTATACATACATTGAGGGTTCTCTGGTGGCTCAGATGGTAAAAAAAAAATCTGCCTACAATGCAAAAGACATGGGTTCTATCCCTGGGTTGGGAAGATCCCCTGGAGAAGGGAATGGTTAATAGCTACCCACTCCAGTGTTCTTGCCTGGAGAATTCCATGGACAGAGGAACCCCCCAAAGGGCCACAATGCATGGGGTCACCAAGAGTGGAACGCAACTGAGTGACTAACACTTTCACTTTCATACGTACATATGTGTAAAAATTTCAACCATGCATAAAGGATAGATACATAAATATTTAGAAACTTATCATAATATCCTTAATAAGTAACATATATGCTTCAGTTAAAGATATTTAGTTTCAGAAACAAGAATGAAAGAATGGCTTTACTATTATTACCTGTAATTCTATATGTATAAAAGTCAGAATAATTTTCCATTGGAAAAATATTTCACTTTAAGTGAACAATGTTACCTGTAGCTAATTTTAAAATATGTGTAGTATGAGTCTAAAGACTAAAGGAAATATAAAATGATTTTAAAATAAAAAGTGTGTACTTATTTAAAACATATGACCATTATTTCTGTCATTTTAGAGTCATGCTTGCCACGTTAATATAACTTAATTTTATTGGATTCAGCATTGTAAGGATACTTGAAAGTAGTAACTAGGTTGTTTAGTAGTTTTAGAATTTGATTTTGAGAAAAGCATCCAAAATTTGAAAATCAGAGTGGGGCTTCCTGCCTAGATTTGTTATTTACTACTATTCAACTGGAACTCAGACACTGTGAAGTTGGTCAATTTGTCGATTGCTGCCCAGGACAGAATGTAACTAATGTTTTGCCTGGTAGGACATTCACAAGTTTTTAATCTATCAATCTTGTTCTAATTTTTTTAATGCTGATAAACATCCAGTTCCCAAAAATTCCTAATGATCCAGTTTTGCAATTAGCATTTCCCTCATCAATTAGTTGAATTAAGTTTTGGCATCAGAGTATTCTTTATGAGATATGCATTTTTACCTCCTGAAAATTATGCTTTGACATGACATTTGATCATAAAGTACCTTAATCAGACTTTGACCAGATGGGAAGAAGAGACTGAGCTCTTATCAGACTAAAGACTACCTTTGTGACTGTAGGTCATTATGTATGTACAGGAATACTCTCCATTCCCTAGGGACCTAGTTTAGGGTGCATTGGGTACTGCTATTTTCTACATTAAGTTCTTATGAAAGTGCCATCTAAATACCTCCAGTAGTTAGGAGTTTAAAAGTCTGTGTTTTCCCATGACTGAGAACTTAATACAGCTCAGAATTTTGCTTGCTATTGATATTACTTGCAAGCAATAGAGTTGATAGGATTCGAAGAATAGTTCCATTGTGTTATAAGTTCATTTTTATATCTTCAATCAATTCTAGTTAGAGGCCACCTCCTTTTGCATAAAGCGAGCCTATTTTCCCAGGAACAGCTGCATATAAGCTCCTTTATTAAGTTATGCACACTTTTGCTAAATTAGAATCCTCCTCTGTTCTCTGTGTCCCAATATATTATCTCACTTAGGTCATAACATTTTTAAAAAAGAGAGAGAAAGATCATGTCATAAACATATTTATATATCTCATGATACTTAGCACATACAATCTTGCTTTCTGTAAACAGTCCATGTGGTGGAGCAGAAAGAGGCATGAGTTAGAAGTTCAGTCCCAAGCCAGAACCCTAGCTCTGCCATTGTGCATTAGACCACATACCCCATCCGTCATCTGCAAAGTGAGAGTAATTTGTAAGCCTCACCATCAAGATCTTTGTATGATGTGATGGAAAGTAAAGGGATTTTGGAGTTAGACTTCAGTTCCTATCCTAATTGTTTCCTGATCTCAAAATGGGAGTAAAAACAATCAGCCTTTCACATTATGAGATTTGAATTAGATGATTCAGGTAAAGCTTCTATCTTTAGTCTCTGGTGCCTAGTAGGTTTTCAATAAGTATTTATTCCCCATTTCCAGGTTGCCTGAGCACAGTCAAACACACTAGAGTAAATCCAATATCAAAAGGAGCAAGTAGAGTCTTGAAAACCCTAGCTTATATAGCGTATGTAAAGAAAGATTAGAAATTGAAGTCCACATAGCATTGTCTCCATTCAGTGATTCCATGACTCCACCTCCAATTCACACCTCCCAGTACATCAATCTACTTACCACTCCTACTCCTCCACTGATCCTATCATCACTGAGGCCACAGATAGCCTTATGAATTACAAACATTATAGATGATTATGTAATGACATCCTACTCCATCTCTCTTCCAAAGCTGCCTCTTCAGGTCTCTCCTTCCTTGCTAAAATACTAGCTATAGTTCTTGAATCTCTAAGGAATTTGAATTCCTGATTTATCTGTCATTTAAACACTGCAGCCTTGACTTCCCTGGTGTTCCAGTGGTAAAGAATCCACCTTCCAATCCAGGGAATGTGGGTTTGAGCTCTGATCCAGGAACTAAGATCCCACACATCTCGATACAACTAAGCCTACGTGTTTTAATGAAGAGCCCATGTGTAGCAACAAAGGTCCAGCACAGCCAATAAATAAATAAATTAATGTAAATTGTATAAATAAATAAATATTTCTGCCTCTCAGTCATTGCTTTTCCTGTAACACTTTCTTAGATAATTTCATAAACCGACTTTGTTTCATTCACCTTCTCTGTGATGATGATTCTCTAATGTATTTCTTTCCTGACCTTTAGAATCTTATCAGCAAATTGCTGCTGAATAACTACATTAAAATACCCTTGTAATTCAACATGTCAAAAGAGAAACTCTGTTTCTTGTTTAACCTGGATTTGCCTCAGATATTCTCTATCTCATTTGCTACAATTAGCACTCCTCTAGCTTCTGAAGTTAAAAACTCAGTTGCTCAGGGTTCAAATGAGGATGATGTACTTAAGGAGCCACTTGCCGAGGTAGGAGGATGGTAAAGTAAGTTGAAACTCAGAGCCCAGCAAAAGTAGGGAGCCTAGGGCTGAAGCTGGGCTTCCCTAGTGGCTCAGATAGTAAAGAGTCTGCCTGTAATTTGGGAGACCCAGGTTTGATCCCTGGGTCAGGAAGATCCCCTTGAAAAAAGAAAGGCTACCCACTCCAGTATTCCTTCCTGGAGAATTCCATGGACAGAGGAGCCTGGCAGACTACAGTCCATGGGGTCATAAAGAATCAAACACAACTGAGCGACTAACACCCTTTATGGCTGAAGCCAGGCACCAAGCAGAGCCCGATGAGAAGGACATGAGAAAGGAATGCATATCTATAACTTTAGTACTGCGGCAGGTAATTTTCTAAGCAAAGATGCGGTACAAAATCTCATACAATAGGCTTCTCCCTCTGGAATTTGATCTAATATTGGGAAGAATTTTTCAATTAAGCTAAGAATTTCTTATCTGCCTTTTATCGACTATGCTTTTCAGATGACATGTCTCTCATCTCTCCTTGCCATGCCACAGCTTTGCACTTCCAGCCCAAAATGTGACAGTCAGTGAAAATGTATTCCTTCTCCTTAATACACTTAGTTGGTGCTCTAGTTTTCTTGCTCTGTGAATCTACAAAGGGAAAGTGGTTCTAAGACTTTTCATGCTGTGTGAGCTGAGTCCTTTGGGTAACATTAGGCATCACATTTCCTCCAGGCTACTCCATCAGGAGGACTATCAGAAAACTAATTCTTCGAGTTAGTGTTCGGTTGTTTTTGTGTGTGTGGAGGGGGTAGGGGGTATTATTGTTTAATCTCAGGAAATATGTTCTTAAAATAAGAGTTTGAAGTTTGGCATGCATTGTTAAAAATGTTTCTCATTGGAGTAGCTGGAAACAAATGCTTTGGTCAAAAACTTCATTTATCTTGTGTGAAGGAGGAAATGTAATTGAATTCCCTACTAAAACTTAAGAGATTTTGAAAGTAGAGACAGTCCTATGCTAAAGATGGTATTTCAGTAGCTCCATGACCTTGCCTCAGATGGATTTTTTTTTTTTTTGATGTTGAGAGAGGGAAATCAGAGGTTATTATGGAACCCACATGAATCCCTGGGTCATTCTCAATGGTCCCTGAGTTAAACAATAAAATCTCTTTGTGAACAAGCCTCAATTTCTGAATAAATTTGGGTAAGTGGTTTTCTCACAAAAGTAAGATGTGTTCAGTGTTCACACCTCTGCACCTCAGAGCATGCAGAGGGGGTGGGTCCTCACAAGGTCTGATAAAGTGAAACACACAGAGGGCAGAAAGTATGCTGTTTCCATTTCCTTGGAAACTAGCACGAGAATGGACACCTAGTAGTTGCCAGATAAATGCTATCTGTTTAATAAAATGTTTATCAGAAATCCTTCCTTAATTTTAATCTACAAGGTTTGTAATCCCAGACTCTGCTTTATTTTCCCTCTTTTTCATAATTTTATTCATCCCTGTCTTTCCCACATAGGAACAAAGACAGTTTGGAGAACTCTCTGTATGACATGCTTTAAGGAAGGTTTTTAACTGCTTATCTGAATAACAGTATTATAGTGTTAAACATAAAACTTTTATTGCTGATATGCAATCTCTACAACTATTTTCAAAGACCTTACTTATAGATTACTTTCTATAATCTTAAGATTATAGAAAGACTTTTTAAGAAATAGGTTATACATTTTTTGGCCTTTCAGTTCTAGAGCGAGGTTTTTAAAGGAAAAGGTGTTGAAATTTAAACTTAATCCAGCTGTTTCTGGATTCATGTGTGTTTGTGGAAGCTGTTGGTGACTTTAAAAGTACATGAGAAAGTATGAATTGTTTCAAAAGCTTGAAAGGCTGCTTAATAACATTGCCACACTGTTATTAAATTATTAAACTTAATAATTGTTTGCTTAGGATTAAAATATCACTTGAATAGCCACAGAAATTAGTGTTGTTCATTTTGGAATTTTTGAATAGTATGCTGAGTGTGCGCCAGGACAAAGCCATGTACCCAGAGCGTAACCAGGAAACAGTCGTGGAACCATAACACAGACGTAGGGACCAGGCTGCAGCAGCTAAGCTTGGAGCAAGGTCAAAATTCACAGCGAGGCCCCAACTACAAAGTCAACATCCATGCATCCATGTTTCTAGGGTTACCTTTCTGTGGTGACAATTTGGGAAAGATTTGCCTTAAGAAAGAAAAGACAATGCTTTTATTTGAAAGAAAAACTGAAATATTGTGTGTGCCCAATTGTTCTGGGGGTGGTGGGAAGAGCAATTCTCTTGAAAACACAATTTGGTTTTGCTCGGGCTATTTTGGGGGTCACAACAATGGCAAAACATCCTTTATTAAAACTGGACTCTGGCATTACAGGCACATATGAGCCACGGCCCAGGTATAAGACCATGGAAATAGTCTGACCCAGATCAATGAACAGCTTGGAAAGTGTTTTATAAAGGCTCTAGTAAGGGCAACTTAGGAGTGGAATGTACCAAGAAAGAGGAAATGTTAAACTCAGCCTAATCAAACATTTTTCTAATCCAAAGTTGAATATAATTTGGTCTTCCACAACCCAAGAGGCCCATCAAGTAGATAAATAACTTACCATGTCCACAGTCAACTCAGCAGAGTATCTGTAAGTCATAAGACAAGAAATTAGGTAGTCAAGGATCATTAGTGCCTCTCCTTTCATTCAAAACAGCTTGAGAAATTAGTTTACATAATCCACTTCTTCTAATGTGAACAGTTATATTTATAACTATGGTGAAGGGAAAGGGCTCTCACAGTCAATGACCTGGGTTCACATCCTTCCTTGACATGTGCTGGCCATGCATTGTGGAATAAGTTGCATCTCCAAGACCTTTTTTTTTCACATGGACAAGAAGGAGTGAAAGTGGTAAGAATATTCATAAACCAGGATTTTTGTGACAATCACAAATATATTTGGAGAGATCTAGACATCTGTACTCCAAACACAGATTCTGCATTTAACAGAAACTATCAATAAACTATTTTTTAATCATAAAAGTGGAGTGCTAATGGAATTGGTTCTATGTGACTAATGTGATCATATCTGCAAAGTGCTTTGCACAGTGCCTGGTCCATATGGACATTAAACTTTCAATATATATTAGTCATAAATGAGGAAAATAATAATAAGGAGGAGGAAGAGAAGGAGAAAAGACCTCACTGCAATAAAAATTGATGTAATTTCCACCAAAATTTTATCTTAATTCATGACATATCAAGTTGTAGCTTTGACACTCAGCTAAGCTAACTAAACCTCAAAAGAGAATTATAATATTTACCTAAGAGTTCTGTCTAGTCAAGGCTATGGTTTTTCCAGTGGTCATGTATGGATGTGAGAGTTGGACTATAAAGAAAGCTGAGTGCCAAAGAATTGATCCTTTTGAACTGTGGTGTTGGAGAAGACTCTTGAGAGTCCCTTGGACTTTGAGGAGATCAGTCCTGGGTGTTCATTGGAAGGACTGATGTTGAAGCTGAAACTCCAATACTATGGCCACCTGATGCAAAGAGCTGACTCATTTGAAAAGGCCCTGATGCTGGGAAAGACTGAGGGCAGGAGGAGAAGGGGACAACAGAGGATGAGATGGTTGTATGGCATCACCGATTCAATGGACATGGGTTTGGGTGAACTCCAGGAGTTGGTGATGGCCAGGGAGGCCTGGCATGCTGAAGTTCATGGGGTCGCAGAGTCAGACACTACTGAGCGACTGAACTGAACTGAAGAAAAAGCTGGATTAAAACTCAGCATTCAGAAAATGGAGATCACGGCATCCAGTCCTATCACTTCATGGCTAATAGATGGTGAAAAAATGGAAACAGTGGCAGATTTTATTTTCTTGGGCTCCAAAATCACTGCAGATGGTGACTGCATCCATGAAATTAAAAGACACTTGCTCCTTGGAAGAAAAATTATTAAAAAGCAGAGACACCACTTTGCCAAGAAAGTTCCATATAATCAAAACTATGGTTTGACAATTTTGCTTACCTCTCTGCTTCTACAAGAATTCCCCTCCCCTATTTTCCAATAACATGTACTCACTTCTTTTGAGCCATAACTGGCAATGTCCTCAAAGTCCAGATTTCTACTAACAGTCTGTTCAAGACATTCTAGATTTTGTCATAATGTTCCCCTAAATTCTATCCTCTTTCATTGTCTAATTCCCAAAACTACTCACACATTTCCAGACACTAAAATATATATTAGTTTTCTATTGCTTCACGACAAATCACCATAAACTACTGTCTTGCAGGCAGATTCTTTACCCACTGAGCCACCTGGGAAGCTGAAAAGTACATGTCCAACATGAGGTTAGAACCCAGGGCCCTGAAATGAGTCCTATGCTCTATCGACTGAGCTAGTCAGGTGAAGGCTTAAAAGAGCAACCACTTATTATCTCATGGTCTCTGTAAATCAGAAGACTGGGCAAGGCATAAACAGGTTCTCCACTCAAGATCTCTGAAGGCTGCAATCAAGATATTAGATGAGGTTTTGTTCTCAACTGGAGCTTGGGGTCCTCTTTTAAGCAGAATTGTCTTTGGCAGAATTGAGGCAGAAAAAGGGTGCCATTTTCTTGTTGACAGTTTTCTAGGACTCATTCTCAGTCCCTAAGCCCACTGTCTTGTTCTAGCTTTGTAGCTCTTCCCTAGATAGTTCACAACAGAACTCTGCTTTCTTCCAGGCCAGGAGGAAAACATCTGTTGAACTTCTTGCTATTTTAAGGACTTATTTCAATAGTTCAGATCCACTCAGGATAAATTCCCTGTTAAATAGCTTACAGTCAACTAAATAGTTTAATTATACCTGCTAAATCCACTTTGCCATATAACATAATGTAATCATGGGGTTAACATATCATCATATTCACAAGTTTTGCCCACACTCAAGGAAACATATATTAGAGGAATTGCAAATTTGGAGAGCCATCTTGGAAGGCTGCCTAGCACAATTCTCCAAACATAATTACAGGTACCCAAACGCTCAAAGTATGAAAAACTACTTTGAATCAGAAATTTAAAGATTAGAGAAAAAGTTAATGGACAAAAACAGAAATCTTTTTTTTTTTTTCTAAAGGGTGGTTGAACTCAAAAGAAATTCAAGAAAAAGATTAAGTTTATCTCAGAAAAATAAAGAGTAAGTTGATGTTTGGCAGAAACTAGCAAATTTCTGTAAAGCAATTATCCTTAAATTTAAAAATAAATCAATTTAAAATTTTAAAAAAGAGTAAATTGCAGGCTGTCTAAAAGAGAATAGACCAAAAAAAAATATTAAAGGGCCTCATGAAAGACAAGAAAGCTTTAGTAGCTTTCTCTTAGTCTTCATTTCCACAGTGATAATGACAGTGGCACACAGTTAAAAGCCAAAAGTATCATGGGAAAAAAGTACTGGAAAAGAAAGACAAGCAAAGAAAAAATAATGTTCATATTGTTGGATTTCTTAAAGAAAAATTAAAACAATGAACCAGAAATAATATTTCAAATTATAGTGCAAGAAACTTTTATAGATATAGTAAAATACTACACATTGAAAAGATTGACCAGATATACATGAAAATTGCTCCAGAATTATAAATAAGACCTACCAAATAAAATAAATAGCTTTCAGAAATAAGTCAAATAATCCATAAGTCCTATAAGGTAAAAAGAATGAATGATTTATGAACAATAACAACACACCCCTATGTTCATTGCAACATAATTTACAATAGCCAAGGTGTGGAAGCTACCTAAGTGTTCATTGACATATGAGTAGATTAAAAAAGATATATATATATATGATGGAGAAGGCAATGGCACCCCACTCTGGTACTCTTGCCTGGAAAAGCAGTCCATGGGGTCGCCAAGAGTCGGACACGACTGAGTGACCTCACTTTCACTTTTCACTTTCATGCATTGGAGAAGGAAATGGCAACCCACTCCAGTGTTCTTGCCTGGAGAATCCCAGGGACGGGGGAGCCTGGTGGGCTGACGTCTCTGGGGTCACACAGAGTCGGACACGACTGAAGCGACTTAGCAGTAGCAGCAGCATATATATATGATGGAATACTACTCTGCCATAAAAAAAGAATGAAATTTTGCCTTTTGAAACAACACAGATCTACTTGGAAGGTATTACACTTCATGGAATAAATCAGACAGAGAAAGACAAACACTATATGTTATCACTTACAAGTGGAATCTAAAAAATAAATGAATATAACAAAAGAAAAACCAGACTCACAGATATAAAGAACAAGCTAGTGGTTACCAGAGAATAGAGACAAGGAGGTGGAACAAGATGGGGGATTAAGAAGTACAAACTACTATGTATGAAATAAATAAGCTACAAGAATATGTTGTACAGCACAGGAAATACAGCCAATATTTTATAACAACTTTAAACGAAGTATGATCTATAAAAATGTTGAATCACTATAGTGTACACTTGAAACTAGTGTCATATTATAAATCAACTGTGTTTCAGTTTTTAAACGGCAGTAAAACTGTGCCTATTTGCAGGTAAAATAATAGAATACTTGGAAAACTGCAGAGAATGAAAAATGACACAACTGATTCAAACAGTAAAGTAATCAGTGAAGTGGTGGTGGTTCAGTCGTGTCCAACTCTTTGAGACCCAATGGACTGTGCCCCACCAGGCTCCTCTGTTTATGGGGATTCTCCAGGCAAAAATACTGGAGTAAGTTACCATTTCCTTCTCCAAATTAGTGAAGTAGTGTAAGGTATAAAATTAACATGTAAAAAATCAATAACTTTCATAAACATAAACAATAAAAGAGCACATAATAATAGAGAAAATGTCATTTAGAATAGCTACAAAGAAAAATAAATACTTCAGAATAAACTTAACAAAAAATGTGCAAATCCTATGAGAGGAAAACGTTTGAAATATTTTTAAGTACTAAAAAGGATTTTCCCTGGTGGCTCAGCTGTTAAAGAACCAGTCTGCCAATGCAGGAGATTTATGTTTGACCACTTGGTCAGGTGATCCCCTGGAAAAGGAAATGGCAACCCACTCCGATAGTCTTGCCTGGAAAATTCCATGGACAGAGGAACCTAGTGAGCTATAGTTCATGGGGTCCCAAACAGTCAGATACTACTGAGCATGCTCTCACAAACTACTACTAAAAAACACAAAAGTAAACTTGAGTATGTACAAGACATCCTCTTCAATTATATGTAACATTATAAAGATGACATTTTTCTTAAATTAATTGGTAAATTCAGTGACAATGAAAATGGCACACAGAAAAAAGCCAAAAGTATCAGGAAAAAAAAAAAGTAGTGGAAATGAAGACAAGCAAAGAAAAAATAATGTTCATGTTGTTGGATTCCTTAAAGAAAAGCAAAATAAAATAATGGACCAGGAATCTCATAAAACATTGTAATGTTTATACCAAAATTCCTAGAGAAAATTATTCACTCAAGAATAACCAGGAAAACACAGAAAAAGGAAATCCCAAAGAGAATTAGCCCTAAAAGAATTAGCCCATGAAA
The DNA here is from genome assembly GCA_006410935.1 of Redunca redunca. Taxonomy (NCBI): domain Eukaryota; kingdom Metazoa; phylum Chordata; class Mammalia; order Artiodactyla; family Bovidae; genus Redunca; species Redunca redunca. Next base: position 319,414 of record SJYQ01000327.1, on the reverse strand, counting down.
TCTTAATAATTAAAACAAAGAAGTAATGGGATTTGAATAAACAAGTGACCAACGATGAAAAATAAAAAGAAGTAAAAATGCATATGGAAATATAGTATCTGACAAAGGTGGCATCTCAAATTGTAGGAGCAAATATAAGCTTTTTATTTATTGGTGCTGGGAAAGTTGAGTAGCTACTTGGGGAAAAAAAAAAGAAAGAAAGAAAAGAAAATTAGATCCAAGCCTCACACCACAGAGAAGAGAAACTCTAAATGGATTAGCAAGTCTATTGTGCAAAATTGAAGCCATCAAGTGCAATTTAAAAAAAAATAGGTGAATTGTTGTTTAATTTTGGTATAGGGAAAGACTTCTTAGCTAAGATCAAAATGCAGAGGAAATAAAAAACTGATAAAAATTAAAATTAAAAAGTTCATGACGAGACATCTTTGAAAAAATCAAGTGACCGACAGAGAAAATACTAACTAGTAAAAGGTTGATATCCTCAATCTATCAAGAATTCTTTACAAAAAAAATAGAAGACAAGTGATAAATGCTTTAAACTCTACAAGACAAATTCTTTAAAACAAAATATAGAAATAGTAAACCAGAACCAGAGATGAGCTACCCATAAGGGATAAGTGAGACAAAAGTGGGAAGAAGAATGCAAATGGAGAAGGAGGAATGAAGAATGGACAATATTTTTTCTTAACATGTCTCTTGATATATCTCTTACTCTTACAATTATAGATGTTTCACATGTCCATCAGATACCAAGAAAGTAAACAAACAAAAGCAATCAGTATATGAGTAATTCAAAATGGAATGCAGATAGTAACAAATGAACCTACTGTATATAAATTAATAACATAACCCACTGGAGTGAGAGAAAAAAGAATTTACCTAAATAATTTTGGAAAGCAGTACTTTGATACAGTAAGGCTGAAAAGCAATTTTTTAAATGTATGTAAATATTGTTGCTCTTCCCTGGTGGCTCAGATGGTAAAGAATCTGCTTGCAATGTAGGACACCCAGGTTCCATCATTAGGTGGGGGAAATCCCGTGGAGAATACAATGGCTACCCACTCCAGTATTCTTGCCTGGGGGATTCCATAAACAGAGGAGCCTGGCAACCTACATAGTCCATGGAATCGTAAAGAGTCAACATGACTGAGCTAATAATTACAACAAAAGTAAATGTTGGTATCCAATTATTAAAGTATTTCTCACAGGATTAGTAATTCTGAAACTGCTATATTTGTGTAGCAAAAAAAAGTAATTAAAATATTGAGTGCAGTAAAAAATTGAAAATTAGTCAATATACTGTAGATAATAAGAAACAAACTTTTTACCAGGTTATTACTATGAAAAAAAGAAAATGCTAGTGAATATTGCAGCACTTACCCTAAGGACCAGAAACATTTCGAGTATTTATGTGCACACTAACCCATTTTACCATCTGAAAAATCCTTTGAGATTAGAGTTTAAATAGATGATCATTTTATTCCCACAATAACAATTACTATAACAATAGTTATTGAAATACAATAGCACATATCACAGGACTGTGGGAAAGACTTTTTAATATAAACAACTTTTTGTTATTTTTCAGACATGGCTCATGCTCATATTGCTTACCAACCTTTGAGCTAAAGAGTGTCCTTTCTATTATGGCATTTACAAATACTTTGGTCTTTATAAGAGGTTTTACTTTGGGGTGACAGCAGGTTCCAAAGAATAGCAAGGAGAGGTAAGAAAGCCTTCTTCAGTGATCAGTGCAAGAAATAGAGAAAAATAATAGAATGGGAAAGACTAGAGATCTCTTCAAGAAAATTAGAGATACCAAGGGAACATTTCATGCAAAGATGGGCTCGATAAAGGACAGAAATGGTAGGGACCTAACAGAAGCAGAAGATATTAAGAAGAGGTGGCAAGAATACACAGAACTGTACAAAAAAGATCTTCACAACCCAGATAGTCATGATGGTGTGATCGCTCACCTAGAGCCAGATATCCTGGAATGTGAAGTCAAGTGGGCATCACTAGTGGAGGTGATGGAATTCCAGTTGAGCTATTTCAAATCCTAAAATTTGATGCTCTGAAAGTGCTGCACTCAATATAACATCAAATTTGGAAAACTCAGCAATGGCCACAGGACTTGAAAAGATCAGTTTTCATTCCAGCCCCAAAAAAGGCAACTCCAAAGAACATTCAAACACCCACACAATTGCACTCATCTCACACACTAGCAGAGTAATGCTCAAAATTCTTCAAGCCAGGCTTCAGCAATATGTGAACCATGAACTTCCAGATGTTCAAGCTGGTTTTAGAAAAAGCAGAGCAACCAGAGATCAAATTGCCAAAATCTGCTGGATCATCAAAAAAAAACAAGAGAGTTCCAGAAAAACATCTATTTCTGCCTTATTGACTATGCCAAAGCGTTTGACTGTGGATCAAAATAAACTGGAAAATTCTGAAAGAGATGGGAATACCAGACCACCTGACCTGCCTCTTGAGAAATCTGTATTCAGGTCAGGAAGCAACAGTTAGAACTGGACATGAAACAACAGACTGGTTCCAAATAGGAAAAGGAGTATATAAAGGCTGTATATTGTCACCCTGCTTATTTAACTTATATGCAGAGTACATCATGAGAAACGCTGGGCTAGATGAAGCACAAGCTGGAATCAAGATTGCTGGGAGAAATATCAATAACCTCAGATATGCAGATGACACCACCCTTATGGCAGAAAGTGAAGAAGAACTAAAGAGCCTCTNGCTAAAAAGCCTCTTGATGAGAGTGAAAGAGGAGAGTGAAAAAGTTGGCCTAAAGCTCAACATTCAGAAAACGAAGATCATGGCATCCGGTCCCATCACTTCATGGGAAATAGATGGGGAAACGGTAGAAACAGTGTCAGACTTATTTTCTGGGGCTCGAAAATCACTGCAGATGGTGACTGAAGCCATGAAATTAAAAGACGCTTACTCCTTGGAAGAAAAGTTATGACCAACCTAGATAGTATATTCAAAAGCAGAGACATTACTTTGCCAACTAAGGTCCGTCTAGTCAAGGCTATGGTTTTTCCTGTGGTCATGTATGGATGTGAGAGTTGGACTGTGAAGAAGGCTGAGTGCCAAAGAATTGATGCGTTTGAACTGTGGTGTTGGAGAAGACTCTTGAGAGTCCCTTGGACTGCAAGGAGATCCAACCAGTCCATTCTGAAGGAAACCAGCCCTGGGATTTCGGCCGGCGCACTCAGCGCAAGCGGCTGCGACGGCCGGCGCACTCAGCGCCGCCGAGGGTAGCTACCCAACGTCTGAGGTCAGGGCAACGGCCGAGAGTGCCAGGCTGCAACGGCGCAAGAATGGCCGAGAGGAGCCACCCTGCATCCGAGGTCACGGGCGGCAGCCGGGAGGAGCCACCCCACATACGAGGTCAGGAGCAACAGTCTGGAGGAGCCACCCCCACCTCTGAGGCCAGGGTTGGGGGCTGGGAGGAGACACCCCGTCCAAGGCCAGGGGCAGTGGCTGGGAGGAGCCACCTACACCTGAGGCCAGGGGCGGTGACCGGGAAGATCAACCCACCTCCAAGGAGCGGTGGCTGCGCTGGCACAGAAGGGCCTAGAGGAGCTATCTCATGTTGAAGGTCAGGAAGGAGATCAATCCTGGGATTTCTTTGGAAGGAATGATGCTGAAGCTGAAACTCCAGTACTTTGGACACCTGATGCGAAGAGTTGATTCATTGGAAAAGACTCTGATGCTGGGAGGGATTGTGGGCAGGAGGAGAAGGGGAAGAGCCACGATGAGATGGCTGGATGGCATCACGGACATGATGGACGTGAGTCTGAGTGAACTCGGGAGATGCTGATGGACAGGGAGGCCTGGCATGCTGCGATTCATGGGGTCGCAAAGAGTCTGACACGACTGAGCAACTGAACTGTACTTGGCCATTTCATGTGAAGAAATGCTGCTGCTGCTGCTGCTGCTAAGTCACTTCAGTCATGTCCGACTCTGTGCGACCCCTTAGACAGCAGCCTACCAGGCTCCTCTGTCCTTGCAATCCTCTAGGCAAGAACGCTGGAGTGGGTTGCCATTTCATTCTCCAATGCATGAAAGTGAAAAGTGAAAATGAAGTCTCTCATTGGAAAAGACTCTGATGCTGGGAGGGATTGGGGGCAGGAGGAGAAGGGGATGACAGAGGATGAGATGGCTGGATGGCATCACTGACCGATGGACGTGAGTCTGAGTGAACTCTGGGAGTTGGTGATGGATAGGGAGGCCTGGCGTGCTGCAGTTCATGGGGTCGCAAAGAGTAGGACATGACTGAGTGGCTGAACTGAACTGAACTGAAGGATATCACTGAAGCTTCCCAGGACTCTAGGAAGAAAGGGAATGGCAACCAACCTATTTTGCACAGAGGGAAATGGAGCCACCAGGAGGTTAAACATCCAAAGAAACCATTGTCAGTAAAAGCATATGGAAAGGGTGAATAAAGGGGAACTTGGGCATCTTCGTATATCCCTTCAAGGTTTAGGAGAAGCAAACCCTGAACCCAGGAGACATCTGGGCATGGTTCTCCGCTCTGAGACCAGGGAGCCTCCTGCTCTCCATAACCTGCTTGAGACATCAGCCCCTTCTCATTTTGTTCTATAAGCTCATTAAGTCAAAAGACCTCTGGGCTTTGTGGTGTGAGTTGGGGAGGACAAGCATACCAGGAGTCTGGAGAGGAACCAGGAGACCTATCAAGGACATTGGCCTAAATCCACATGAAGAATGTACTTATTTGAAGAATTTGCTTACCAAAGGAGAGTCAGGAGAACAAGTGAGAGACTGGGGATTTTGGCCTCAATGACCAGGTGGCTTGTATTTGTCTCAAGGATAAAGTTTGCTAAATCCGGAGAGAAAAAATGAGGTTTTGTGTAGTTGGGTGTGTAACACTAGGCTTCAAGAGAGTGGTCAGAACTTCAGATATAAAGTTGAAAAGCAATTGTGTATTTTTGGCGTTGGAAGCCTTATAGTAGAGAAGATGATCTGGAAAGAGTATAAATTAACAAAGAAAAAGAAATGAGAGAGGGAAACTAGGAGAACATTGTGGCCCAGAAGCCAAATTTAAAATACAAGTGTTTTAAAAAGAAGAGATTGAGCATCTCTGTTACTGAGAGTATAAGTAGTAGAATTGACCAGTGGATTTTAATAAATCAGATGATTTGCAATGACTTTGGGCAAATTAAGCTAATTGGCAGAAAGAATGGGGAGTATTTTTCTTCTTTCCTAATGCTCTTCTTGACTTTCAAATATTTTGACTTGGCATTGGTGACTTTTCCTGTTTTGATTTTATGGCCCCATTTAATTTTCAGAACATTTTCTAAATCTCAAAATATGCTAACCATTGAAGGATGTGAACATTGAGCAATCAGAAAATAAAGCTAGAATTATATATTTTCACTCTTATAAATGTTCTATTACTGTAAAATATTTGTGTCTCTATTCTAGTTATACAGCATACAATCTGAGTTAAAAAACAATTTTGGCTAAGAATCTTTATTTGGAGTTTAATAATTAAAATTCACTTTCTTAATATAGTTTGGAAACTCATTGTATTAGTTTTGATCCTGCCTCATTTCAGGAATGACTGCTTAGGGCTTTTTGTTGTTGTTGTCATTAATGTGCTGAGATACCAGAGTGCCATTGGATTAGTTCTCCTTGGGGTCACCTGATGCTTTAGACTGAACTACGTGCTCCTAAAATTCATATGTTGAAGACCTAACCCTCAATGTGATGAAAGAGATAATTAAGATAAAATGAGGTCACTATAAGGACCCTAATTCAATAGAACTGGTGTACTAGCAAGAAAAAGGGATCAGGACACAGACACTCACAGAGGGATGATGATCTGAGGACACAGGAAAGAGATAGTAATCTACAAGCAGGAGAAAGGCCTCAGGAGAAACCAACCCTGCTAACACCTTTATCTTGGATTTCCAGCCTCCAGAACTGTGAGAAGACATTAGTAAATTTCTGTTATGTAAACCACCTAGTCGTGGTATTTATTATTATTAGCCCAAGCATATTAAGACACCTGGAAATAAGACAAAATTGTTCCAATCTCAAGCCTCCCCTTTGCTCTCACTCAACATTTGTAAGGTATTTTATATTCATCAAAGATAGTTTCACTTTGTCAATCTGATACTATGTTATCCATTTCTTCTATTCACCCCACAAATGTATTGACAAATATTTATTGTGCACTTATTATGCACCAAGCAGTTTTCTAGGTGCTAGAAAGACAGAAGAAAACAAAACCCAACTGAAGCATATGTTTCCAAGCCCAAAGAAAGACAGGGGAATGGAGAGGGTGACTTAATTAAGGTCAAAAGTAGAGTCACCTACAGAACTAGAATTCCCAGTCAGGATCTTGATTTCTAGTCCAGCTTTCTTTCAATTTTACCCAAACTTTCTACTGGAGGAGGATTTCCACAAATGGTTGTTCAAACTTTCTCCTCTAATAAAACCAATGACCAGAAATTTCATCACTGGAACTATATTTGCTCAAATCCTTTTTACTCATCTTATATCCACAACTGCATTATGATATTTTAAATACCATTCAATAAATTGTTTTACAAGTTTTTTATTCAGAAAGTAGTGGCTACACTTTGCTGGATTGGCCATGAGGAGATAACCCACATCCAAGATCAAGAGCAGCAGCTGCACTTTGCTGGAGCAACCATGAGAAGATACTCCATGCCCAATGGCAAAGGAGAAGCCCCAGCAAGATGGTAGGAGGGGTGAATTCACGTTTAGAATCAAACCCCACTCCTGCCAGAGACTCTCAGAGGGCTCAAACATACCTTGTGTGCACTAGGACCCAGGAACCCCACAGAAACTGAGACAGAACTATGTGGGAGCATCTCTGGTGGAGGAATGGGTCAGCAGTGGACTGCCACAGGGGCAAGGCTCTGGGTACAGCAGACGTAGGCATGGCACGAGCCCTCTTGGAAAAGGTCACCATTAACCCCACCAAAGAGCTACCAGAACTTACACAGGACTGGGAAATAGACTCTTTGAGGGCACAAACAGAACTTTGTTTGCACCAGGACCCAGGAGAAAGGAGCAGTGACCCCACAAGAGACTGACCCAGACTTTCCCATGAATGTCCAGGAGTCTCCAACAGAGGCGTGGGTCAGTGGTGGCCTGCTGCAGAGCTGGGGGCACTGAGTGCATGCATTAGACCTTTTGAGGGAGGTCACCATTATCTTCACTACCTCCACCATAGTTTTGCACCAAGTAAATAGCAGGAGGGGAACATACCTCCACCCATCAACAGAAAACTGGATTAAAGATTTACTGAGCATGGCCCCACCCATCAGAACAAGACCCAGTTTCCCCCTCAGTCAGTCTCTCCCATTACGAAGCTTCTATAAGGCTCTTATCCTTCTCCATTAGAGGGCAGACAGACTGAAAATCACAATCACAGAAAGTTAACCAATCTAATCACATGGACCACATCCTTGTCTAACTCAGTGAAGCTATGAGCCATGCCATGTAGGGCCACGCAAGATGGACAGGTCATGTGGAGAGGTCTGACAAAATGTGGTCCACTGGAGAAGGGAATGGCAAACCATTCCAGTATCTTTGCCTTGAGAACGCCATGAATGGTATGAAAAAGCAAAAGACAGGACACTGAAAGATGAACTCCCCACATCAGTAGGTGCTAAATATGCTACTGGAGATCAGTGGAGAAATAACTCCAGAGAGAATGAAGGGACAGAGTCAAAGCAAAAACAACACCCAGTTGTGGATGTGACTGGTGATGGAAGTAAAGTCTGATGCTGTAAGGAACAATATTGCATAGGAAGCTGGAAAGTTAGGTCCACAAATCAAGGCAAATTTGATGTAGTTAAACAGGAGATGACAAGAGTGAACATCAACATTTTAGGAATCAGCAAACTAAAATGGACTGAAATGGGTGAATTTAATTCAGATGACCATTATATCTACTACTGTGGGCAAGTCCTTCAGAAGAAATGGAGTAGCCATCATGGTCAACAAAAGAGTCTGAAATGCAGTACTTGGATGCAATTTCAAAAATGACAGAATGATCTCTGTTCATCTCCAAGGCAAACCATTCAATATCATGGAAATCCAGGTCTATGCCTGACCACGAATGCTGAAGAACCTGAAGTTGAATGGTTCTATGAAGACCTACAAGACCTTCTAGAACTAACAACCAAAAGAGATGTCCTTTTCATTATAGGGGACTGGAATGCAAAAGTAGGAAGTCAAGAAACACCTGGAATGACAGGCAAATTTGGCCTTGGAGTGCAGAATAAAGCAGGGCAAAGGCTAATAGAGTTTTGCCAAGAGAACGCACTGATCATAGCATACACCCTCTTCCAAAAACATAAGAGAATACTCTACACATGGACACCACCAGATGCTCAACACTGAAATCAAATTGATTATATTCTTTGCAGCCACAGATGTAGAAGCTCTATACAGTCAGCAAAAACAAGACTGGGAGCTGACTGTGGCTCAGATCATGAACTCCTTATTGCCAAATTCAGACTGAAATTGAAGAAAGTAGGGAAAATCACTTGGAGAAGGCATTGGCACCCCATTCCAGTACTCTTTCCTGGAAAATCCCATGGGTGAAGAAGCCTGGTAGGCTGCAGTCCATGGGGTTGTGAAGAGTCAGACACAACTGAGTGGCTTCACTTTCACTTTTCACTTTCATGCATTGGAGAAGGAAATGGCAACCCACTCCAGTGATCTTGCCTGGAGAATCCCAGGGACAGAGGAGCCTGGTAGGCTGCTATCTATGGGGTCCCACAGAGTCAGACACGACTGAAGTGACTTAGCAGCAGCAGCAGCAGGGAAAACCACTAGACCATTCAGATATGACCTAAATCAAATCCCTTATGGTTATACAGTAGAAGTGAGAAATAGATTTAAGGGACTAGATCTGATAGACAGAGTGCCTGATGAACTCTGGATGCAGGTTCATGACACTGTATAGGACACAGGGATCAAGACCATTCACAAGAAAAAGAAATGCAAAAAAGCAAAATGGCTGTCTGAGGAAGGCTTACAAATGCTTGGAAAGCAGAAAAGTGAAAAGCGAAGGAGAAAGGGAAAGATATACCCATTTGAATGCAGAGTTCCAAAGAATAGTAAGGAGAGATAAGAAAGATTTCATCAGTGATCACTGCAAAGAAATAGAGGAAAACAATAGAATGGGAAAGACTAGAAATCTCTTCAAGAAAATTAGAGATACTAAGGGGACATTTCAGGCAAAGATGGGCACAATAAAGGACAGAAATGGGTATGGACCTAACAGAAGCACAAGATATAAAAAAGGTGGCAAGAATACACAGAAGAACTGTACAAAAAAGATCCTCAAGACCCAGATAATCATGATGGTGTGATCACTCACCTAGAGCCAGACATCCTGCAATGGGAAGTCAAGTGGGCCTCAGGAAGCATCACTACAAACAAAGCTAGTGGAGGTGATGGAATTCCAGTTGAGCTATTTCAAATCCTACAAGATGATGCTCTGAAAGTGCTGCACTCAATATGCCAGCAAATTTGGAAAACTCAGCAATGGCCACAGGACTTGAAAACATCAGTTTTCATACCAGCCCCAAAAAAGGCAATGCCAAAGAATGCTCATACACCCAGACAATTGCACTCATCTCACACACTAGTAAAGTAATGTTCAAAATTCTTCAAGCCAGGCTTCAGCAGTATGGGAACTGTGACTTCCAGATGTTCAAGCTGTTTTTTAGAAAAGGCAGAGGAACCAGAGATCAGATTGCCAACATAAAAAGCCACTTGATGAGAGTGAAAGAGGAGAGTGGAAAAGTTGGCTTAAAGCTCAACATTCAGCAAACTAAGATCATGGCAACTGATCCCATCACTTCATGGGAACTAGATCACTGCAGATGGTGACTGCAGCCATGAAATTAACAGACATTTACTCCTTGGAAGAAAGGTTATGATCAACCTAGATAGCATATTGAAAAGCAGAGACATTACTTTGTCAACAATAGTCAGTTCAGTTCAGTTCAGTCACTCAGTCATGTCCAACTCTTTGCAACCCCATGAATCACAGTACATCAGGCCTCCCCGATCATCACCATCTCCCAGAGTTCACTCAGACTCACATCCATCGAGTCCATGATGCCACCCAGCCATCTCATCCTCGGTCGTCCCCTTCTCCTCCTGCTCCCAATCCCTCCCATCATCAGTCTTTTCCGATGAGTCAACTCTTCTCATGAGGTGGCCAAAGTACTGGAGTTTCAGCTTTAGCATCATTCCTTCCAAAGAAATCCCAGGGTTGATCTCCTTCAGAATGGACTGGTTGGATCTCCTTGCAGTCCAAGGGACTCTCAAGAGCCTTCTCCAACACCACAGTTCAAAATCATCAATTCTTCAGCGCTCAGCCTTCTTCACAGTCCAACTCTCACATCCATACATGACCACAGGAAAAACCATAGCCTTGACTAGACGGACCTTAGTTGGCAAAGTAATGTCTCTGCTTTTGAATATACTATCTAAGTTGGTCATAACTTTTCTTTCAAGGAGTAAGCGTCTTTTAATTTCATGGCTTCAGTCACCATCTGCAGTGATTTTCGAGCCCAGAAAAATAAAGTCTGACACTGTTTCCCCATATATTTACCATGAAGTCATGGGACCGGATGCCATGATCTTCGTTTTCTGAATGTTGAGATTAAGCCAACTTTTTCGCTCTCCTCTTTCACTTTCATTAAGAGGCTTTTTAGCTCCTCCTCACTTCCTGCCATAAGGGTGGTGTCATCTGCATATCTGAGGTTATTGATGTTTCTCCCGGCAATCTTGATTCCAGTTTGTGTTTCTTCCAGTCCAGCGTTTCTCATGATGTACTCGGCATAGAAGTTAAATAAGCAGGGTGACAATATACAGACTTGACGTACTTCTTTTCCTATTTGGAACCAGTCCAGTCCAGTTCCATGTCCAGTTCTAACTGTTGCTTCCTGACCTGCATACAGATTTCTCAAAGGGCAGGTTAGGTGGTCTGGTATTCCCATCTCTTTCAGAATTTTCCACAGCTTATTGTGATCCACACAGTCAAAGGCTTTGGCATAGTCAAGAAAGCAGAAATAGATGTTTTTCTGGAACTCTCTTGCTTTTTCCATGATCCAGCAGTTGTTGGCAATTTGATCTTTGGTCCCTAATACCTTTTCTAAAACAAGCTTGAACATCAGGAAGTTCACAGTTCACGTATTGTTGAAGTCTGGCTTGGAGAATTTTGAGCATTTCATTACTAGCATGTGAGATGAGTGCAATTGNGGTGAACATCGACATTCTAGGAATCAGCGAACTAAAATGGACTGGAATGGGTAAATTTTACTCAGATGAGCATTATATTTACTACTGCGGGCAGGAATCCCTCAGAAGAAATGGAGTAGCCATCATGGTCAACAAAAGAGTCCAAAATGCAGTACTTGGATGCAATCTCAAAAACAACAGAAAGATCTCTGTTCTTCTCCAAGGCAAACCATTCAATATCACAGTTATCCAAGTTTATGCCCCAACCAGTAACGCTGAGGAAACTGAAGTTGAACGGTTTTATGAAGACCTACAAGACCTTTTAGAACTAACACCCAAAAAAGATGTCCTTTTCATTATAGGGGACTGGAATGCAAAAGTAGGAAGTCAAGAAACACCTGGAGTAACAGGCAAATTTGGCCTTCAAATGTCAAATGAAGCAGGGCAAAGACTAATAGAGTTTTGCTAAGAAAATGCACTGGTCAAAGCAAACACCCTCTTCCAACAACACAAGAGAAGACTCTACACATGGTCATCACCAGATGGTCAACACTGAAATCAGATTGATTATATTCTTTGCAGCCAAAGATGGAGAAGCTCTATACAGTCAGCAAAAAAAAGCCCGGGAGCTGACTGTAGCTCAGATCATCAACTCCTTATTGCCAAATTCAGACTTAAATTGAAGAAAGTAGGGAAAACTGCTAGACCATTCAGGTATGACGTAAATCAAATCCCTTATGATTATACAGTGGAAATGAGAAATAGATTTAAGGGCCTAGATCTGATAGATAGAGTGCCTGATGAACTATGGAATGAGGTTCGTGACATTGTACAGGAGACAGGGATCAAGACCATCCCCATGGAAAAGAAATGCAAAAAAGCAAAATGGCTGTCTGGAGAGGCCTTACAACAATAGTCAAGGCTATGGTTTTTCCAGTAGTCATGTATGGATGTGAGAGTTGGACTGTGAAGAAAGCTGAGTGCTGAAGAATTGATGCTTTTAAACTGTGGTGTTGGAGAAGACTCTTGAGAGTCCCTTGGACTGCAAGGAGATCCAACCAGTCCATCCTAAAGGAGATCAATCCTGGTGTTCATTGGAAGGACTGATGCTGAAGCTGAAACTCTGATGCTTTGGCCACCTGATATGAAGAACTGACTCATTTGGAAAGACCCTGATTCTGGGAAACACTGAAGGCTGGAGAAGAAGTGACAGAGGATGAGATAGTTAGATGGCATCAGTGACTCGATGGACATGAGTTTGAGTAAACTCCAGGAGTTGGTGATGCACAGGGAGGCCTGGCATGCTGCAGTCCATGGGGTCGCAATGAGTCAGACACGACTAAGTGACTGAACTGAACTGACTGAAAAGTGTATATTTGTATGCCCCTTGAGGAGTTGGAATACTTATTCATTTCAGCTAATTAAATATATGCATATTTAGGTAGGTGTGCCCTTATTTAATTTGATTTCTATAAAACTGGAAGCCAAGTTTTAGAATCACTTATAACAAACGCACTCATCCTATGTAGTGTACATGTGTGCATTTTAGGTCACTTCAGTCATTTCCAACTCTTGGCGACCCTATGGAGTATAGCCTGCCAGTCTCCTCTGTCCGTGGGATTTTCCAGACAAGAATACTGGAGTGGGGCCCATTCCCTTCTCCAGGGGATCTTCCTGACTCCATGATTGAACCCGTGTCTCTTATGTTTCCTGCGTTGGCAAATGGGTTCTTTATCAGTAGCACTACTTGTTGGTTTCATTTTGGCTTTGTTTTCTTTCTGTGCTTTAATTTCCTCTGGTCCAGATTATCTATTTCCATGTGTAAGGGAAGTTTCATTTAGAACCTTGAGACCAAGAGTGAAACTTCTGCTTGAAACAATGCTGGCAATAGTAAAAACTGCCCTAAAATCAAAGAATATTATAGCTGTCTACTTCATATTTCTTAATCTAGTACAGATTTTAGATTTTCTACACATTTTCTCTTCACTATGCTCCCAATTGATATGCTTACATATGACACTTTTACATCATAAAATCTATTCACAAGGTGGAGAAACTAAGCAATGCCACTTCAGTCAAGATGATGGATGAAGACAGCACCCTCATGCTTGCAGACAAAGGTGGAAAAAATGTTTAAAGTCCTCCAAAGAGGAGGCAGGAGAAGAACTCTCAGTATATTCATCTAGTTGTAAAATTTGGAAAAGCAGACTGATTTTTCCCACGTCTCCCAGAATGATTATTCCTAAACTAAGCTATTTGATGTGAATTTTACGTATCAGAGATGGAGGTAGGGGTGGAGCTGAATCATTGAAGAGATTGTAAAATCTTGCAATGGGTGAAAGGAAGGGGGTTCCTTTCTTGTCCAGAACTTTACTTTGGAGTTGAAATAGAGGCAGCCATGCCCTGATTCCAAGGATTTCAGTCAAATATCACAGCAACAATGAAATTTCCAAAACCTCTGCAAACCAGTGCAATCTCTATTTTATTACAGTTGCCTCAGGACTGATAGTGTCCTGGCCACCAAAAGAACAACATGAGCACATGGCTATCTTGATTATACGTTGAACCGTTGAATAAACTGGGCTGTTATGGCAGAGTAACAGTTCCTCATCAGGAAGGTGCCCTCTGGGGCAGTCTTTGGACTTGGCCCTTTGCTTTTAACAGCCTTTCATTTGCTTTTTCCAAGCATCTCTCTGCTTCTGACCAGAAGAGATGTTCAATCAATTAATAGTAAGCCAAAAAGATTCACCGGTTAACAAACAACCTTTTTAAAAGGAAGGATATTTCCCCCCTTGAATAATAGTAAGGATAAAGAAGGAAAACAAAATAGGCTGGTATCTGGCATGTTCTAAATGCTTGATAAATGGCTACAAATTATTAAGTCAATGGCCCTTTCTATTTGCAAAACAAATGCACTTAAGGAGGAGAGCTTAAAACAAAATTTCTGGGCTCTAAGCATCTATCTGACTTAAAATTGGGGAAAGGTTGAGAATGGCAGAAGTCAAGAAAAGCACATACTCCACTATTTCACACACAGCTCTCCTTTGGAAAGACTGTCTCTTGATTTACAGACCTCACTACAAACACACACAGAAACAACTATATTTAATCTGTGACTGAGACACAAATACACCCTCAAGTAAAAAGACAGTTTTTATCCAATTTCATGAAGAAAAATGGTGGTTTTCCTTATTTTAGTTATTTTAAAAAGAGGAATAATTCTTAACTCTTGGAACTTCTCTGCAACTCACTGGGGACTCTGGAGTGTGGGTGTGCCAGTTACTTGCAGAAGTCTACATTTCACAACATATGCCTGAGGAGGGTGGAAATTAGCAAAAATATTAATAGCCTTTATGTGGTTTAAGTCATGACATTTTGTACTTGGATTTTCTCATCCAGTTTAGGTATTGTAACCCATTATAAACATTGGGGAGAATAACCAATATAATTAAAATTGTGAAACAGTTTCCACTATAAGCTTTAATTTGAGAACACTTGAATTTTATGAATAATTCCTCTTTGAAATGTTCTATCTTCAGTTTTTATCTAAATGTGATTTGTTTATTTGCTTTGCAAATATTGAAGATATTTAACTATTGGAGTATCAGGTCATGAAAATATTTATTTGCTGATTAATTTTGTTGAATACTTTTATAGAAATACTCCAAATGTTATAAATTGCCTGAATTTACATGACAAATTTAGAAAGTGAGGCAAGTTTTAGTGAGAAATTTTAGAAACTAGAGTAAATGCTTGCAATGAATAATTAAGACCTTAGAGCAAACAATGTATGGAAAAAATTTAAGGCAAACTAATTCTAACTCTATTTGCAGACACAGGGGACAGACTTGTAGACACAGTAGGGGAAGGAGTGGGTGAGACAAATTGAGAGAGTAGCACAGAAACAAATATATTACCATATGTAAAATGCATTACCATATGTAAAATGTATTACCATATGTAAAATACATTACCATATGTAAAATAGCCAGTAGGAATTGCTGTATGACTCTGGGAGCTCAAATTCATGCTCTGTGACAATCTAGAGAGGTGAGATGAGATGGGAGATGGGGAGGAGGTTTGAGAGGAGGAGATATATAGATATATACCTATGGCAGGTTGATGTTGATGTAAGGCAGAAATCAACACAATATTGTAAAGCAAATACCCTCCAATTAAACATAGATATATCGAGAAAAAAAAAAACAATTTCAACTCAGTCTCTCTTTTATAGCTACAAAATCTGAATATATACTCTCTTGGATTATATCAAACTTTTGCAAGTAAAAGACACATTCAACTCAATTCCAGTACCACTTTCTCTACTTGCTTATTATATTCAGGAAAGAAGTAAATCTGTTATGAAATCCTAGTTCTTGAGTATTATAGGGAAAAAAATCCCGTCTTCCTTTCTCTCCTTCTTTTAATATAAATCCAATAAAATTGGTGATACAAACATTTCTTAAATAAAACTTCCAGCTCCAGTTCTATATATAAAGAGTTTGAGTTTTATCACCCTCATCCTTACAATAGGAAAAAGCTGAACAAATTAATCATCAATGACTTATTTTGACCCAGTAGAGAAATAATGTTTTAGGGAAAATTACTACCCCATAATCTGCAGGAACAAGAAAATCTAGAGCCACAGCTTAGATCTGCTTACCAAGATCTAGGAGCAGAAGCCGCTGGAGCCATACACTGGTAGGAACATTTCAATAATAATTATGACAAATTGGTGGAGGCTAAGTATCAACTAACATGAGCATGATGGATCCAGAAGCTGCAATCAGAGCTTCCCAAAGCATTTTGGGAGTTTTATCATCAAGCTCCCCATGGTGTTTTCACAGTGATAATCCAAAAAACACCAAAAGACCATTTCATGACTTTTAAAGGAGGAAGTTAAAAAAAACTGTGGAATAATGGTGCAAAAATGTTGAAATAATCCCAGTGTTTTCCATGACAATGATCTACTCTCCAAGATAAAAAAAACAAAGAACACTTTACCAGAGCAATATTCCAGATGAGAGATCATTCCTCCCAACCCAAGCCCCTCTCATTTTACTGTCTTACCCGTGATAGAAAAAACAACTGTGAAGGTCACAGCCCAGGACGTGAACACACTAAAAGCTTGAGACTTGGTTATAAGATTATAAACTGCTTCTCCACCCCTACTTCTTACCACCATGCCATCAGGGCTCCAGTGTAGTCAAGTGGATCATAGCTTAAACAACCGAGAGATGCAAACTTTCTCTGAGAAGGAGTTTCAGGAGAGCCTAGAGTCAAAAAGAGGAGTCCAAATAAGGACAGAAGAGTGATGTAAAGACTCTGGCATTGGGGGCTAAAACAGAAATTAAATACATCTTAAGTCCAAGAAAGATGAATGTTCCTCCTCAAACTAAAAGCCAACACAGATCAATTCCTTAATATAACATGTTTAGCATTCACTGAGAAAGTGACAGGGATAGAACAGGATATTATACAGGTGGTTGTAAAAGTTCCAGGAGGGAACTACAGATAGAGAGGGAAACCTAAGAGACTTTGGGAGACCAGTGTAAGTTAATGATCTCTCAAGAAAGCTATGGGACCACTGTGGAATGAAACAGGCTTGCTTAACTATAAATTCATAAATAAAAGCACAAGATATGCCACAGGCCATTAGGTGAAAGAAAACTGCCACCAGCTTTCTACTGATTTTTTAAGTGCTCTGATAATCCTAGTTTGACCTCATAGGGTCAGACACTCTCCTGCCCAGTTTGAAGGAGGAGTTAGTGATGCAAGCTTGAAATCTACTCATAGAAGGCAGTCTTTTCCCCTCCCCCACTTTCCTTTGACTAGAAAATTATAGCCCACTTAATCTTTTGGGTTCGAGCTCCCTCACCTGCCTGCTTGCATCTCTTACAAGTGTCCTATACTAATAAATCTACTTTTTGCCTATCACTTTGCCTCTCACTGAAAGAACCTGGGCCTCAGTAAGTCCAGACACCAGGTGAATGATTCTAATTAAAAGACCATTGAGTAGGAGTCCCAAGCAGGGTTTTGGAGAGGTTCAAGTTCTTGAACACTGAATTCAAGTTCCAATCTGAGGAGAATGATTTCAAAAGTACAAGTAATGCCAGAAGACAAGGAAGAACAGTCTGATGAGACAAAGACAGCATAAGAACCATACTCAGATATGTTAAAAGTTTTAATGAAAACAGTGGACAACATACAGAAAGAGGTGGGTAATGTAAGCAGAGAGATGGGGAACTCTGAGAAATAATCAGAAGAAAATTTAATGAATCAAAAAAAAAACTCATTAATGGAAAAAGTCTTATTATTTTCTGTTGGATTATTGATTTCTCTAATTGATTTCTAAAAGCTCTGAATTTAATAAGGAGATTAGTAACACATTTGTTATTTATATTGCAAATACCCTTGTTTACATGCATAATTAGAATTTTTTATGTATGCCAATCTACTACTTTATATGGTAAGTCTTGCTTTAAAATTNCACCTAATTAAAATTAATTTTATCTACTGCTAACTTTTTAAATATGGTAATTTAAAACCTTTAAATTATTTATGGTCCATATTACATTTCTATTCAACAGCTCTATACTTACCATTCTGTTTGCCAGTCTCAAATTTTGCCAAATTTATTTCAGATCTTGGGGTCTTCCCTGGTGGACTAGTGGTTAAGAATCCACCTTGCAATGCAGAGGACAGGGTAGATCCTTTGTCTGGGAGGATCCCACATGCTGAGCACCTAAGCCTGTGAGCCACAATTCCTGAAGCATGAGTGCCTAAAGCCCATGATCTGCAACAAGAGAAGCCCACGAATCACAACAGAGTAGCCCCTGCTTACTGCGACTGGAGAAAGCGTGTGCATGACAGTGAAGACCCAGCACAGCCAAACATGAAATAAACAAATCTTTAAAAATAAAAGAATGAAAAAAATTCAGATATTTACAGAAACCTCAGAAAATTATCAAGGATAAAGGGGGTGTTACATAATAATAAACAGGTCAGTCCTCCAGGAAGACGTAGCCATCATTAGTGTTTATGTGCCTAACAACAGAGTATGAAAGTACATGTGGCAAAAACTGATAGAACTGCAAGGTGAAAGAGATGAATCCACTATCATGGTTCGAGACTTTAACAACTTTCCACCAGGAGAAACTAACTCCAGAGTTAGAAAAACAGTGAAGAAATAGTTCAGCTCAACAGCACCATCAATTAACTGGATTGAATTGAGAGCTTTCCCCAGTGGCTCAGAAGTAAAAAATCTGCCTGCAGTGCAGAAGATGCAGGTTCAGTCCCTGGGTCAGGAAGATCCCCTGCAGAAGGAAATGACAACCCACTCCAGTATCTTTGCCTGGGAAATATCATGGATAGAGGAGCCTGGAGGGCTATAGTCCATAGGGACACAAAAGAGTCAGACACAACTTAGTGACTAAATAACAAGGACATAGAATTATACACATTCTTCTCAAGCCCACATAAAACATTAAATAAGATAGGCCCCATTCTGCACCATAAAATAACTTTAACAAATTTAAAATAATAGAAATCAAATACAGTAATTCTCATACCACAATGGAATTAAACTAGAAATCAACAACAGAAAGATAGTGAAAAAAGTCCAAATATTTGGAGATTAAACAACACACTTTTAAAATAACACATGAAATAAAAAATAAGCTGCAAGAAAAATTTTAAATATCTGAAATAAATAAAAACAAAAATACAATTTATGAAAATTTGTGCAATGTAGTGAAAGCAATGACTAGGAGACAAAAGCATATACTAAAAAGAAAGAAGATATAAAACCAGTAACCTTGCTTTCAACTTAGGACACTAGAAAAGAGGACAGAAAATTAAATCCAAAATAAGCTGAAGCAATAAAAATTAGAGCAGAAATCAAAACAGTTTGGTATTGGCATAAAATCAAACACATAGATCATTGGAACAGAATAGAGAGCCCAGAAATAAACCCACGCATATATGGTCAATTAATTTACAAGAAAGGAGCCAAGAATACACAATGGGGAAAGAATAGTTTCCTAACTAAATAGTGCTGAGAAAATTGGACAGCACATGCAAAAGAATGAAAACGGACAGCACACCATCTTACACCATACACAAAAATTAACTCAAAATGGATGAAAGACTTAAATATAGGACATGAAATCATAAAACTCTTAGAAGAAAACATAGGTGGTAAGCTCCTTGATGCCAGTCTTGCTTATGACTTTTTGGATTTGGAACCAAAAGGAAAGGCAAATAAAATAAAAATAAACAAATAAAACTACATCAGACCAAACAGCTTTTGCACAGCAAAAGAAGCTTAACAAAATGAAAAGACAGCCTATTGAATGGGAGGGAATATTTGAAAATCATATATTTCATACATCAATATCCAAAATATATCTTAAAAACTCATACAACTCAATAGCAAAGAAACAAACAACATGACTGAAAAATGGGCAGAAGATTTAAACAGACATTCTCAAAAAAATACATATAGAAGTTCCAACAGGTACATGGAAAGAAGCTCAACACTGCTAGTCGTTGTTCAGTCGCTCAGTCGTGTCTGACTCTTTGCAACCCTATGGACTGCAGCATGCCAGGGCCTCCCTGTTCTTCACCGTCTCCTGGAACTTGCTCAGACTCTTGTCCATTGAGTCAGTGATGCCATCCAACCATCTTGCCCTCTGTCTTCCCCTTCTCCTCCTGCCTTCTATCCTTCCCAGCATCAGGGTCTTTTCCAATGAGCCAGCTCTTCGCATCAGGCAGCCAAACTACTGGAGCTTCAGCTTCAGCATCAGTCCTTCCAATGAATATTCAGTTATTTCCTTTAAGATTGACAGGTTTAATCTCCTTGCAGTCCAAGGAACTTTCAAGAGTCTTCTCCAACACCACAGTTCAAAAGCATCAGTTCTTCAGCACTCAGCCTTCTTTATGGTCCAACTCTCACATCCATACATGACTACTGGAAAAACCATAGCTTTGACTATATGGACCTTTGTAGGCAAAGTAATGTCTCTGCTTTTGAATACACTGTCTAGGTTTGTCATAGCTTTTCTTCCAAGGAACAATCGTCTTTTGATTTCATGGCTCAGTCACCATCCACAGTGATTTTGTCGCCCAGGAAAATAAAGTCTTTCACTGTTTCCATTGTTTTCCCATCTATTTGCCATGAAGTGATGTTAGAATGGCTATTATCAAGATAACAAATGTTGGTAAGGATGTGGAGTAAAGGGAACTTTTGTGTAATGTTGGTGGGAATGTAAATTGGTGAAGCTACTATGGAATACATTAGAGAGGTTCCTCATAAAAGTAAAAAAGTATATACCATATGACCCAGCAATACCACTTCTGGGTATTTATCTGGAGAAAACAAACACACTAATTTGAAAACATATATCCACCCCGTGTTCATTGCAGCATGGTTTACAATATCCAAGACAGGGAAACAACCTGTGTATCCATGAACGAATGGATAAAAATATGATTTATATACAATGGAATATCATTAATCCATTAAAAATGAAATCTTTCTATTTGTGACAACATGGACAGACCTTGAAAGTACTAGACTAAGTGAAATAATTCACACAGAGAAAGACTAATATCATATAAACTCACTTCTATTTGCAACCAAAAAATATATATTTTAACTCATAGATGCAGAGAATGGATTGGTGCCTGCCAGAGTCAGGGAGTAGAGGGTGGGTAAAATGGAAGAAGCTGGTCAAAAGATACAAACTTCCAGTTATAAGATAAATAAGTCCTGGGAATGTCATCTACAGTATGATGTCTAGAGTTAATAATATTATATATTTGAAAATTGGTAAGAGAATAAATCTTAAATGTTCTCATAAAAAATTGTACCTATGTATGTTGATAGATGTTAACTACATTAATTGTAATCATTTCTCAATATAAATACATATTGGATAATTGCATTGTACATGTGAAATGAATATAATGTTAAATATCAATTATACCTCATTTTTTAAAAAAAAACAAAAAACTTAGAGCAGAATTCAATGGCATTGAAAATAGGATACCAATTGAGAAAAATCAATAAAGCTTATTTTCTTTTTGTTTTAATTTTTATTTTAACTTTAGTTTACTTTACAATACTGTATTGCTTTTGACAAACACTGACATGAATTCACCACGAGTGTACATGCGTTCCCAAATGTTTTCTTCAAACAATAAAATTGGTAAGACTATAGCCAAATTAATTAAGAGAAAAAGAAAAAAGATACAAGTTTTTTATATGAGAAATGAATGACAGGCCATCACTATATATAGTCCGGCTACTAAAAGGAAGATACAGGAACATTATGAATAATTCTAAGCCCACAAACCTAAAAACTTAGATGAAATCAAATAATTTCTTGAAATACACAATGTGCCAAAATTTATACAAGAAGAACTATGCAATTTAAATTGAATCACATATTTTTAAGAACATGAATCAATGATTAATCTCCTTCCAAAATAGAACACACTAGACCCAGGTAGGTTCACTGATGCATTCTACCAAATATTTCAGGAAGTTTGCAATGAATAACTTTTTTGAATTTAGACTTTTAAAATGTTTTAGGTTCATGGCAAAATTGTAAGTACAAAAGTTCCCATACATCCCCTTTCCTCACCTCACACATTTTTGGAGCATTTGTGATAATGTTAGGAGAAAAAATCAGAAATAGACCCACACAAAAATAGTCAACTGATCTTTGACAAAGAAGGAAAGTCTGTTCAATGGAGAAATGATCTTTTCAACAAATAGTGCTGGAACAACTGTAAAAATAAATAAAAATATTTTTAAACCTTGATCTAGATACAGACTTTTCATCCTTCATAAAAAATTAACTCAAAATGGACCATAGACCTAAATGTATAACAAAAAACTAAAGACTATGTAGAAGATAACACTGGAGAATACCTAAAATACCTCAAGTTTGGTGATGATTTTCTTTTTTTTGATATAATACCAAAGACATGATCCTTGAATGAATGAATTCATAAATTGGACATAACTAGAATTCTATAATTCTTCTCTGAAAAAGGCATTGTAAAGAGAATGAGAGGGCCTTCTCTGGTGGTCTAGGGGTCAAGACTGTGCTTTCACTGCAGGAAACCTGTGTTCCATCCCTGGTCAGGGAACTAAGGTCCCATATGCTATGCAGTGCAGCCAAAAGTAAAATTAAAATGTTTTTAAATTAAAGTTTTTAAAAAAGAGAGAGAATGATAGGAACAGCCACAGACTGGGAGAAAACATTTGCAAAGACAAATCTGATAAAGAACTTTTATTCAAAATATACAGCAAACAAAAACACTTCTTAAAACAGTAAGAAAATAACTTGGTTGGAAGAGCAGAAATAGATTGCAACAGACACTTCATCAAAGAAAATATATAGATGCCAAATAAATATATGAAAACATGATTAATATCATATGTCATTAGGAAATTGTAGATCATAACAAGGAGATATCAATACATATCTATTAAATGGCTAAAATCCAGAACCCTCACAAAAAATCAAACACTGGTGAGACTGTGAACAACAGGAATTGCTCATGAGAATTCAAACTGGTCCAGCCACTGTGGAGGGCAGCTTGGTAGCTACTTACAAAACTATACATACTCTTAGCATACAACCCGTGAATGTTCCATATTATATTTCTGAAAAAAAAGTCAAATTTATTGCAGTTTGTTCCCTACTATTTACTGAAATGAGCTGAAAATGTATGTCCACACCAATAACTTGCATGCAGATGTTTGTAGTAGTTTTAAGTTGGAAACAACTTAGAGGTTTTTCAACAGGTAAATGGATAAACTGTGGTATAACCATGCAATAGAATATTATGCAGAACTAAAAAAGAAATGATCTCTTAAGTCACAAAAAGATGTAGAGGAATTTATATTGCTAAGTGAAAGAAGCCAGTCTGAAGGGATACATCTTGTATGATTCCAAATATGTCACATTCAGTGACAGGCAAAACTGTGGGGATGAATTTTAAAAGTTAGCATTTACAAGGATGCTTGGGTGAGAGGAAGAGATTAGTAGGCATACCACAGGGGATTTTCAGGGAAGTGAAACTATACTTGTAGGCACACTACTATGATGGACCCTTGACATTATGCATTGTCAAAACCTATAGGACTATACAATGCAAAAACTGATCCTTAATGTAAACTATGGACTCTAGTTGCTAACAACATATGAGCATTGTCTCATCAAATACAACAAATGTTCTACATGAATGCAAGAGTTTAATAATAGGAAAAATGTGTGAGGTCAGGAAAAGGGGTGTATGGGAACCCCCTGTACTTTTTGTACAATCTTGTTCCAAACCTAACACTTTTTAAAACTCTATGTTAAAAAAAAAAATAGTCCATTGCAAACTGCAATAAATTTAACATTTTTTCAGAAACATTTATTCTTGCTTGATGGGCAGTGAGTAATTTTCCTTCCCTTCCCTTATTGGGCTTTAGACTTGGCCACATGACTTGTCTAGGCTAATGAAATATTAGCTAACAGTGCTGGGTTAAAATTTGAAAGGTGCTTGTATGACTGGGTGTTTACTCTTGCACACATTCATTGCCATGAGAAAAACATGCCCTGGATGACCCCAGAGGATGAGCAAGCAACACATGAAACAGAGCTCATGGTGAACCAGGCTCAGCTACTCTCTCATAGATGCGTGAATGAGCTCCAGATCTGCAGAATCACCCAGGTAAGCCCATTGTGAATCAACCAGCACAGGAACTAGGTAGTTTGTGTTCTTGTACATGGGCTTCCCAGGTAACTCAGTGGTCACAAATCTGCCTGCCAATGCAGGAGACATGTATTCAATACCTGGGTTGCGAAGATCCCCTGGAGGAGGAAATGGCAACCCACTCCAGTGTTCTTGCCTGGGAAATCCCATGGACAGAGGAGCCTAGCAGGCTACAGTTCATGGGGCTGCAAAGAGTCGGACATGATATAGCATTCTTGTACGCATGCATTCTTGTACACTACTGTGGTTTCTGATTGCTCCTCTTGCAGTAAGAGTTTCAAGAGAAATAGTATTTGGAAGTGGAGTGCTGCCATAACAAAACCCTAAAATATGTGAGTCTGGTTTGAGAACCAAAAAATAGGTAGTAAGGAGCTGGAAACATGGTGTGATGTAGCCATGGAATATTTACTGATAGTAAAATTGTTCACTTTTTAATTGAAATAGTGAATTGCTTATTTGTGTGCATGCGTGTTAGTTGCTCAGTCGTGTTTGACTCTTTGCGTCCCATGGACTGTAGCCCGCTAGGCTCCTCTGTCCGTGGTATTTTCCAGGCAAGAATACTGGAGTGGGTTGCCATTCCCTTCTCCAAGACTTTTATTATTACACTTAATCTATGATAATTTTAAGAAAATTGACTTTACAATACTGTGTCTTCTGTTCTATGAATAAAGTGCAAGTGTTAGTTGCTATTCATGTACAACTCTTTGCCACTCCATGGACTGTAGCCCACCAGGCTCCTCTGTCCATGAAATTCTCCAGGCAAGAATACTGGAGTGGGTTGCCATTCCCTTCTCCATGCCTTCATTTATATTGGTATCTTAAAAATATTTTTCTCAACAATATTTTTTATACTTTTCAGTGTAAATATTTTACACGTTTTAATAGCTTTACTAGGTGTTTTGATGCTAAATTAACTATTCTTAAATTTAATTTTCCTTTTGTTTGTTGATGATGTATCAAATACAGGTTATTTTTATATGGTCATGTTGTGATAATCATGTTGTCAATTTAGTGATTTTGTTAAATTCACTTGTAAAATAGTTTATGTAATTTGGGGGAGATTTTCTATGATTATATTTATGTTGACTGGAACAGTTACAGTTTTACTTTTTCTTTTTCAATCTTTTAACTTTTATTTCTTGTTCTTAATTGCAGTGGTTCCCATAAAATTAAATTCCAGTGTTGTTTTCAGTCCACGTTGTATACAACTCTTTGCAACCCCATGGACTGAAGCACACCAGGCTCCTCTGTCCTCCAATCTCCCAGAGTTTGCTCAAGTTCATATCCACTGAGTTAATGGTGCTATCTAATCATCCCATCCTTTGCCAACCCCTTCTCCTTTTACCTTCAATCTTTCCTAGTATCAGAGTCTTTTTCTATGAGTCAGCTCTTCACATTAGGTGGCCAAAGTATTAGAGGTTCAGTTTCTCCAACAGTCTTTTCAATGAGTATTCAGGGTTTATTTCCTTTTGGATCAATTGGTTTGATCTCCTTACAGTCCAAGGGACTCTCAAGAGTCTTCTCCAGCATCACAATTCAAAAGCATCACTTCTTCAGTGCTCGGCCTTCTTTATGGCCCAATTCTCACATCCATACATGACGACTGGAGAAACCATAGCTTTAACTATACAGACCTTTGTCAGCAAAATGGTATCTCTGCTTTTTAGTATGCTATCTAGGTTTGTCATAGCTTTCCTTCCAAGGAGCAAGCATCTTTTAATGTCATGGCTGCACCATCCACAGTGAATTTGGAGTCCAAGAAAATAAAATTTATCTCTGTTTCCACTTTTTCCCCTTCTATGTTCCCTGAAGTATTGAGACCTGATGCCATGATTTTAGTTTTTTCAACGTTGAGTTTCAAGCCAGCTTTTTCACTTTCTTCTCTCTCCCTCATCAAGAGGCTCTTTAGTTCCTCTTCACTTTCTGCCATTAAAATGGTATCATCTGCATATCTGAGGTTGTTGATATTTCCTTCAGCAATCTTGAGTCCAGCTTGTGATTCATCCAGCCCAACATTTTGCATGATGTACTCTGCATATATATTAAATAAGTAGGGTGACAATATACAGCCTTGTCTCACTCCTTTCCTGCTAGTTATTCCTGTACATGCTGAATATAAGTACTAAGGGCAACAGAAAGATACTGGGAAAGTGAAGACATATTCTCAAGTTTATGAAATTCAAAAACCAGGTCTAACTGATTCTAAGCCAATGTTTTAAAAACATTTCTACATCTTCAAAAAGTTCAATATACTTCTCAGCACATTTTCCAAAAGTTCCTCTACCATCCAAATGGTTCTGAGGCTCATTGTGGTAAATGACTATGAACTTCAAATACAAACCATACTTTTGGAGCCAGTTATAACATTAGACAAACCAAGAGCCCAAGGAGAACAGAATAATGAAAAGTGCATTTGTAGCCAATTTCTGAGCACCTGTTATAATGTTGATTTTTTTTCTTTTTGGCAAAATACTTGGATAAATCATGAAAATTGACATAAAGAAAAGAAACACTCTTTCCCTAAAAATACAAAATCTTATAGAACACTCACAAAACTTTCACTTCACTGTGCTATTATTCAAAATTGCATGACATGCAAAGGAAAAATTCTGTGCCCAAACTATGGAAAATCTGTACATTTAAAGGAACAACAACCATCTGGCATTCAGCACATTTATCATCTCTTGCCAAGTTTAATTCTTTTAACCTCAGTAGTTCTAGAGTGCTAATATAAATTAAACTTCTAAAAGACATTTTCAAAATTTTCCATTATGCATTTAGTATATGTGAAATACAGATTTGTGACCAACATTGCTAAAACATTTTTACTTTAAGGTTGTTTTATTTTTAAGGTCAATGTAATACATCAAATATATAATAATACATTTTGTANTTTGAACTGTGGTGTTGGAGAAGACTCTTGAGAGTCCCTTGGACTGCAAGGAGATCCAACCAGTCCATTCTGAAGGCTATCAGCCCTGGGATTTCTTTGGAAGGAATGATGCTGAAGCTGAAACTCCAGTACTTTGGCCACCTCATGTGAAGAGTTGACTCGTTGGAAAAGACTTTGATACTGAGAGGGACTGGAGGCAGGAGGAGAAGGGGATGACAGAGGATGAGATGGCTGGATGGTATCACTGATTCGATGGACGTGAGTCTGAGTGAACTCCAGGAGATGGTGATGGACAGGGAGGCCTGGCGTGCTGCGATTCATGGGGTCGCAAAGAGTCGGACATGACTGAGCGAATGAACTGAACTGAACTGAATATATAAGAAACACATACAACTAAATAGCAAAAAATCCTATTAATAATAAATGGGCAGAGGAGTTGGATAAACATTTCTACAAAGAAGAAAAATGACCAACAAGTACATAAATGACCAACAAGTACATGCGAAAGTGTTCAATGTCACTAATCATCAAGGAAATACAAGTCAAAACCATAATGAGATATCACCTCACACCTGTTAGAAAGTCTATTATCAAAAAGACAAGCAATAGTATGGTTATCATTGTGGAGGATATGGAGAAAAGTGACACTTGTGCACTGTTGGTGGGGAAGCAAATTGGAAACAATGTGGAGCTTTCTCAAAAAATCAAAAATAGAACCGCCTTATGATCCATTTTTACTTCTGGGTGTTTAATTGGAGGAAATAAAATAACTACCTTGTAGAGATATCTATGTGTCCATTTCTATTACAGGATTATTCACAGTAGACAAGATATGAAAACAACCTTAGGGTCAGTAGATGGATGAATATATAAAGAAAATGTTGTATAAAGGTCCAATGTTGTATAAAGGTCCAGTGAAATCCTATTCAGCCTTGGAAAAGAAATTAATCCTGCCATTTGCAATGACATGAATTAACCTAGATAGTGTTATACTAAGTGACATGAGTCAGACACATAACAACTAATACTGTATGATTTCACTTATATATGAAATCTAAAATCTCAAACTCATAGAAAAAGACAGTAGATTAATGATTGCCAGTGTTTGGGGAGTGAAGGAGGTGAGAAAATGTTGGTTAATATTACACACTTTCAGTTATAAGACATAAATTCTAGAGATCTAATTAGAGCATGATGACTCTACTTAACAGTATGGTATTACATACTTGAAATTTGCTAAGAGAATAAATCCTAGTATTATTCACTGTAAAAAATGGTAATTATGTGAGATGATGGGTCTATTAACTAATTGTTGTGGTAAGGATCTCACAGTATATACATATACCAAATCACCACATTGTACACCTTCAGTCAGTTAGTCAGTTCAGTCTCTCAGTCATGTCCGACTCTTTGTGACCCCATGAATCACAGCACGCCAGGCTGCCCTGTCCATCACCATCTCCTGGAGTTCACTCAGACTCATGTCCATCGAGTCCGTGATGCCATCCAGCCATCTCATCCTCAGTTGTCCCCTTCTCCTCCTGCCCCCAATCCCTCCCATCATCAGTCTTTTCCAATGAGTCAACTCTTTGCATGAGGTGGCCAAAGTACTGGAGTTTCAGCTTTAGCATCATTCCTTCCAAAGAAATCCCAGGGCTGATAGCCTTCAGAATGGACTGGTTGGATCTCCTTGCAGTCCAAGGGACTCTCAAGAGTCTTCTCCAACACCACAGTTCAAACGCATCAATTCTTTGGCACTCAGCCTTCTTCACAGTCCAACTCTCACATCCAAACATGACTACAGGAAAAACCATAGCCTTGACTAGACGGACCTTTGTTGGCAAAGTAATGTCTCTGCTTTTCAATGTGCTATCTAGGTTGGTCACACCTTTTCTTCCAAGGAGTAAGCGTCTTCTAATTTCATGGCTGCAATCACCATCTGCAGTGATTTTGGAGCCCAAAAAATAAAGTCTGACCCTGTTTCCACTGTTTCCCCATCTATTTCCCATGAAGTGATGGGACCAGATGCCACGATCTTCATTTTCTGAATGTTGAGCTTCAAGCCAACTTTTTCACTCTCCTCTTTCACTTTCATCAAGAGGCTTTTTAGTTCCTCTTCACTTTCTGATATATTAAGTCAGTACAAAAGTAACTGGTTTTTGCATTGTTGAAATTTGCTGTTTGATATTGGAATACATTCTTAAGTAAATGTGACTATGTTACACATCATTTTAATGTGCATTTTTCACTTTATGAATTTTTGCTAATGACTTATTTGCTGTTTATTTTATATTTATTTTAGACTATGGAAATGATGTTAGACAAAAAGCAAATTTGAGTGATTTTCTTATTTGAGTTCAAAATGGGTCATATAGCAGTGAAGACAACTTGAAACATCAACAGCGCATTTGGCTCAGGTTTGCTAACAAGCGTACACTGCAGTGGTAATTCAAAGAGTTTTGCAAAGGAGACAAGTCTTGAAGAGGGTAGTGGCCAGCCATCAGAAGGTGACAACGATCAACTGAGAGCCATCATAGAAGCTGATCCTCTTACAACTACTCGAGAAGTTGCCAAAGTTGTTGAAGAACATTCAACAGCGTTGACCATTTTACTGCCATTCAGCATTTGAAGCAAATTGGAAAGGTGAAAAAACTCGCAAGTGGGTGCCTCATGAGCTGACAAGAAATTTTTTAAATTCATCTTTTTGAAATGTCATCTTCTCTTATTCTATGCAAAAACAAGGAAGGAATCATTTCTCGATCAGATTGTGACCCACAGTGAAAAGTGGATTTTATATTACAGCTGGCAATGACTGGCTCAGTGGTTGGACCAAGAAGCTCCAAAGCACTTCCCAAAGCCAAACCAAAAAAGGTCATGGTCACTGTTTGGTGGTCTGTTGCCCATTTGATCCACTACAGCTTTCTGAATCCTGGTGAAACCATTATATCTGAGAAACAGCCTCAGCAAATCAATGAGATGCACCAAAACTGCAATGCCTACAGTTGGCATTGGTCAACAAAGTGAAAGTGAAAGTGAAGTCGCTCAGATGTGTCCAACTCTTTGCAACCCCGTGGACTGTAGCCTACCAGGCTCCTCCGTCCATGGGGCTCTCCAGGCAAGAATACTGGAGTGGGTTGCCATTGTCTTCTCCAGGAGATCTTCTGGACTCAGGGATCGAACCTGGGTCTCCCACATTGCATGCAGACACTTTAACCTCTGAGCCACCAGGGAAGGGGCCCAATTCTTCTCCGCAACAACACCTGAGCTGCTCACCACACCATCAATACTGCAAAAGTTAAATGAATTGGTCTATGAAATTTTGCCTCGTCCACCATATTCATCTGACCTCTCACCAACAAACAACCACTTCTTCAAACATCTCAACAACTTTTTGCCAGGAAGACACCTCCACAACCAGCAGAATGCAGAAAATGCTTTCCAAGAGATCATCAAATCCCAAAGCCCTGGTTTTTATGCTACAGGGATATACAAATGTATTTCATTGGCAAAATTGTGTTGATTGTAATGGTTCCCATTTTGGTTAATAAAGATACGCTTGAGCCTGGTTATAATGATGTAAAATGCACAGTCGGAAACCGTGATTATATTTGCTCCAACCTAATATTTTGGATATTAACCCCTTACCAAACAAATAGTTTGCAAATAATATTTTCTCCCATTCCACAGGTTGCTTTTTCATTTTATTGATGGTATACTTTGTCATATAGAAGCTTTATAGTTTTATATAGTCCCACTTGTTGAATTTTGCTTTTGTTGCTTCTGCTTTTGGTGCAAAGATCCAGAGATAATGTGGGATATGATGGTTGATTAAATGAATATATGTGGCATATATAAATATATATATATTTCTAATGTATGATATTCATTAAAAGAAATTCCAGAATGCTTGTAGACATAAATACAAAAGACAGAATAATAAAACTTGAAGATAAAACCAGTGAAGACTGTCTTCATAAGATTGGTGAAGTGAAAAAAATTTAAGCAAGGCACAAACAGGAATAATAGGAAAAGAGCAATAAATCTGACCACATTAAATTGAGAACTTCTGTTCATCAGAGACACAAAAACGAGAATGAAAAATCAAGCCAGATTGGGAGAATGTTTCATTAAAGCATATGACTAACAAAGACAACACTGTCTAAAATATGAAACAAACACTTACAAACCAGTAAGAAAAGAGTGCAAAAGAAAAATGGACAAGAGACTAGAAGCAACATGTCAAATGAAGAATGTAATTGGATCAACAATAACCTTACTAACAGGTACTCAACTGCATTAGGAAATGCAAATTCAAATCTTAATTCTATACCAGTGCACAACCACAAGAATGGGCAGATCTAAAATACTGCCAAGTCCAGATATTTGAAATATGTGACAAAAAGAGTGTTTTCTTAAGGTTTGATGTAGTGTTGCCTGGTGGTACCATCTTGAAAAGCCTTTGGTGTTATCTGCTGCCATGGAAGATGTGATTTATTGTGCTCCCTGGGCCCCCTATTCAATATTGGCTAGTAGAGATAATTTCATGTGTCATTTTTGGTCTCCTGGAGACCAAAATTTTGCAGAAATGCTTTTGTAATTTTCATCTTTTGTAAGTGTGATGCTTGCTGTAAGATTTTTGTGGATAACTTTCAGATTAAAAAAGGTTTTTTGTCTTGTTTTGCATTTTAATTCTTAGTTTGCTAAGAATTTCTTTTTCTTTCTACCAAAAGCTTTTTCTTCCTTTTTTGCAATGATCATATTTTTTTCTCACCTATTCTATTAATGTGTACATTGTATTGATTAATTTGGAGGTGCTACATCAACTTTTAATTCTTAGAATGACCTCAGTTTGGTTATGATTTTTATTTTTTGTGTATATTTACTTTAATATTTTCTTTAACATTTTTGGTATCTTTCTTATTTATATTC